>JBBYHK010017346.1:0-11022 GCA_038382065.1 Adansonia grandidieri | reverse complement strand
AATGAAAATGGTCTTACAATTATTCCCTAAATGTTTGTGCCTTTTTCTTGAGTCAAAACCTTAAGTGGTATGATCAATGGGCTGTTTCATCATCCCAAACTACTCTGAGGCTGTGCAAATGAGCTTGTGATGCTCGTTCTACTCTTTCCCTTCAGTCATAGACATTTGAATGTCAACGACTCGAGTTTGGACTCATAGACATAAAAAATAAGAGATGTCCCCTGCTTTGCCTTGTCCCCTACTGGCAGCATGGCTGTTAAAAATTGAAAAATCATTTTAAAATTCCAAATGATTTTTAGTGAATTTTATGATATTTTTCTTATAAAGTGTGTCAAAATACCTTTAAAACAACTTGCTCATCCCTGGATCAGTCCAGATGAGAAAGTTATGATTTTTCAAATCTAAAGTGTCTAGAACCTCTGGAATCTGGACATGTATTCTGGTTGGGCTTTTTAGACCCATTAAATGATTTTTCCAAATTTTTGAAGCATTTTTCCTAAAACGTTCATGAAATTCCCATTTGTGATTTTTTGACACCAAATGAGTTCAAAGTGATTCTTCAAATTTTGACTCACCTTATCCCTTATATGCTCTGCCAGCAGCACTCTCAATCCGAACTTGAAAATTTATTCCCTTGGAAAGTTTCTTTATAGGGTAATGGGATTGTTAAAAAACTTCATTGAGTCACCTTTCTAACGGTGTCTTGTCCACCTTCCAAATCCTTCGAATAAATTTAGAATAAATTTGGGAAACAAGATAGCGCGATGTTGTCCCCTGTTTTCGATTTTGGTCAAAATCGAGTTGTTTTCCCGAATATCATCTCGAGACAATTGAATGTCTCTATATCAACTCGATTAGACTCGAGAACATACTTTGACCTCCCATTGGCTCGTATCAAGGCACAAACACATTTTACATCTTTATCATCCTCATTCACAATAATTTCTCTTACCTAAAGTAGTCAAAATGCTCACCCGTCTTTTAAATCACAAGATTTTATCAACTTACTTTTTTGAACTCAACTTCTTTAAAGAGTGTCAGACGTGTCACTTTCAGGGATACTCTAACCCCGACCTTCCGAGGGGACACTCCAACGTCACTTTTCAAATTTGTCAAGATCTAAAAAAAAAAAACTTCTTTTGTCAAAATGATTTGTTATCCACGGGAATACTTTAACCCCGACCTTCCGAAGGGATACTCCAAACCCGCTTTTCAAAATTATCAAGATTAAAAGAAACTTCCTTTGTCAAAATTATTTGTCATCCACGGGGGTACTCCAACCTTACCTTTCTGAAGGGATACTCTAACCCTATCTTTTAATTACAATTAATTTTTTTCTTTTTTCGAACCCCCATGAATATGTCAAATAAACCTTGTTTAATCAAAAAGCCCAGATGCATCTCAAAAATTGTCGATTTGGTTATTCCCAGATAATCGATGCCAATTTTGAGATAAATCCAATAGTCCATTCCTTTTCTTTATCATTGCATTGAATGATCTATGTTATGTTACTTCATCTATTGCCTTACTAACATGATTTCTTTGTAAGGACTATTTGCATTCATGTTTTCAAAACATTTCAAATAAAATTAAAGGTAATGTTCCACGTAGGCATCTCTCTAGTGCCTAAAGTGGAATATTCCATTTTCAAAGTAAAGTCCAGAGGTTATTTTATTGAAAATCTCTATGTTCCCCATCTCTCCGGGGCATATATGAGATTAAATCTTTTTCATCAAAACCTGGATTTGTATTTCCATAAGATTCATGCATAAAAAGGGGTTATATCAAAATAATGACAAGATAAGGTCGAAATAATCGAAACTGAGATAAAACATAACTAGTAAGGTACCGATTTCGGGCATCATGAAGAGGTTCGTACCTTATCATGTGTAACCAACTACCAAACCCAAATGGCAAATCTTTGTATTACATAAACCACGGGATCGATGTTTTAAGTTTCGTAACTCAAAACAAAGGTTTCAATAGGCATCCGATCATGCCTAGCCCGAAATGATTAGTGGCGACTCTAAAAATTGGCCATTTCATGATGGCCATCTGAAAACAATAAGATGAGCGATTTATCTTAAGGTCCCCTTCATTGTATCATAAGTTGAGAATCCATACATTCTCGTTCTCATCACATCACGAAAGAAAAGTCTCGGTCAAGAAGACATTTTTAAGTCGAAAAAATATTTTAAGTCATACGCACCCATAAATTCATAAGGGTCCACCCCGGGGTACGTTGCAACAGCATGGCGACTCCACTGGGGATAGTAGAGAGAGTTAGGCCAATAATTAGCCTTGTCTTGCTAGGCCCTCGGTTCTTTCAATCTTTGGTCATTATTTAACTATGTCTTTTTTTTATTTTTGTCAACTAATCTTTTGTTTGACATGATTGTCAGGATTGCCTTATTTTTTTTATAATCATTAGCTTAATAAAAATGGTAATATGGAAGTAAACAAAAAGGTTTGATCGTATCCCCATCACACACCGTGCACTTGCATATGCATTAGTGTCTCGCCAAACTCCATGGCATGGTTATAACCCAATCATTAGGAGGAAGTGAGTTATCCACCTTCGCGAGTAACCCTCCACTTAGGCATGACAATAACTTCCTGGATGTAAATTACCTATGTCTCTCGTGAGTAACCCTCCGCATTTGCATAGGGAAAAACATCCAACGGATCGAACCTGTTTCGCTAAACCCGCGATGGGTCTAGGATCGAGGTCCCTCAACTATCCATACCGAATGAAGGAGCAATTCGGATACCTGTTTAGGTGTCAACTTAAACCTCATATAGTGAGCCCTATGAGCTAAACCATGTCAAACCATACTGGAATGCTACTAGAATACCCAGAGAATAGGGTCACTCGGGGAAACATTCCTAACCTTTACTCCTAATTACCGTAATTATATAGGTGACAATGAGTATACAATTGTCATCTGCATCTACATTTTTATCATTTATCAAGACATGCTGTTATGCTGTTCGAACAATGGCTAATCTTTGTATAAATAAGTGATGGTGAAACAAAACTATTGTTCATAATGTCTTATACTGTAAACCGTTATGCTATCTGAGTCATGGCTTAACATGCCTCCACACTAGTGGTGATGAACGAATATTGCTACTAGTCATTTTATTTATCAAAATAAAATATAGCATCACCTCACAAAGGGCAGATTGCATCTTGGCATGTTGAAATGCTACCCGTCTCTTGTCTCGGTACCTTGGCTGAGGCATTTGTTTTTTTTCTTCTCTTCTGATGTTCTTAAATTTTTATTACATTTGTCTCCTATATGTTTCACTAACTAATTTTCTCTTTGTTTATGTTTTGGTGCATGCATCATTTCATCGTAACCATCATGACAATCATCATTTTGGGATAATTGTTCTGGTTTGGTGTTCAGTAAGGGACATCATTTATAGAACAACAACTTATCTCCACTTTTGAGTCCTTTGAAAATGTCAGAACATGGTCAGAAGGTCGCCAGCGTCAAGACGAGGACATCCTAAAGCCTAATTATATCTCAGAAATGCATGCAAAGATCAAGATTGGCTTTCATTAGAATGATTGTCGAGAACTGAAGCACATTTAGGACAATTAGGGCAGCAACATGAAAAAAGCCTTCACTAAAAAGTATGGGGATATAGCTCTCTTACTTCGAGTTTAGTTGGATGATGGCTTGTTGTGAGCAACGACACAGTTTTGGAATCCCACCTACTGATGTTTCATTCAACCAACAAGATTTAGTCCCTACCATTGATGAGTACACAGCCTTGCTCAACATAGAAAGGGCTAAATCAGATGAAGTTTACTGCAAGGCTCTAATGCCTCCTCCGTTCAAGAAAAGGTTGAGGCACATTCTTGGAGTCACAAAAGCTTGGGTTGATAGTCATGTCAAAGTAAAAAGAAGCAGCGAATGCATCTATTGGGCCAACTTGAAAGAGGTAATTGTGAATTTTTCTAATCAAAAGAAAACTCAAGATGTCTACGCTTTGTCAATCTATGGGCTCATTATATTCCCAAAGACTTTGGGTTATGTAGAGGCAGTAGTCACAGATTTCTTTTCTCGCCTATGTTGCAACATCAACCCTGCTTCTGCCATTATCGTCGAAACCATCCGCGCCGTTAGCTTTTGTAAAAGAATGGGAATAGGAAGGTTTATCGGGTGTGCCCTATTGCTCCAGATATGGCTTCTAAGTCATCTTTGTGTTAGGAAAAAGAGAGTCAGCAAATTTTCTTCTTCAAGAATAGTCCTCTTTCAATAGTATTAGAGTAAGAATATCATCAAGACAAGTTAGGTTAAGGAATTACAAAATGTCAAGGAGTAAGAAATCACGTGGAGAGCCCCATGGGTGTTTTCTCAGTCAATTATGTACAGATATGGAGACTACACTTGTGTGCCACTCTTGGGATTATAGGGAAATACTAGTTATGCTCATTTATTGGTATTGCGTCAGTTCCAGTGCTAGCAATTCATCCCATTCTTTGAAGAATTGGGACATTGGGACTTCGATTATGGAGAGCCCAACTATAAAGCAAAAGTTCAGTCAGCTTTCCAAGCTTGGAAGAAGATCCATTGCATGGAAAGATATTGGAGAAGAAGCCCCACCATGCCTGAATATGAAGAATGAAGGCTCCACCGTATCAACAATCCATTGCCACCACCCAACTCTGGGATATTGCAAATCCCAATAGAGGAACTGCCTTCTGAGATCGAGCTACTTAAGAGGGAGTTCGAGCGAGAAAAGGCATCCTTTGCTACAAAAATCTCTCGACTTAAGGAGGAAAATGGTCAGCTAGAGATGGACATCTGTCTTAGGAGTGGTGAAATGGATAGAGTCATTAAATGAAGGGATCGCTTCAAAGATGACCTTGAAAGCCTAACCAAGGATTATGTGACACTCAAAAAAGCTAACAAGTCTCGACGTATTAGCAAGACATCAGTCGAATGGGAAGCTAAAGCTGCCACTCTTAATCGCAAGCTGAATCAACAAAAGGAGGAAGTCAGAACCAACAAAGAAAAGTTCAAAGGGCACGTGCTCTTGCTTTCGCCTAACAACAAAAGAATCAGAGGCTCGAGGCCCAAATACGAGATGCGAGAGCCACTAGGGTTGAAAATGAAGCCCTCATTCATAGAATCTAGGAGTTAAAACATTCTTTTTAGGATCATCAAGGTCATATCAATGAACTAACAAGGGCTTCCAAGCAATGTGAACTAGATTGGCAAGTGACGACCAAGCAAGCACGTCTGAACTAGCAAGAACAACATCAGCACCTCACTTAATAAGCCCAGGTTGCTCAACGAGAAGCAGATGACATGATTGAAGTAGCTCGATCTATAAGGCGAGACATTGCACCTGTTGGAGATCATGAGCAATAACTTTTGGGTTTTCTTGATCGTGTGATTAGACAATATAATCATGTCAGATACTTTTAGATGTAATCATGTCATAAAAAAAAAAAACCCTTTTATGACTCTATGAATGATGTTATTGACGAAGCTATTCCAAGAATCAATTGTTTCTAATGCATATGCACATTCAATTTCACCATTTTTCATTGCACTTGCAGCAATCATTCATTATCTTAACTCGGCATTGCATCATAAATGCTCATCAATAAATACATTTTTTTAAAAAAAAAAGTTTAATACGGGAATTGGGCTATAAAAGTGCAAGGGATTCTGAGATCAATCAAGAACACGAAACCTTACATCACGCATGCTAGAACACACGACGCTATAAGCAAATCATGGAGAGCGATCATGAAGCTTGTATTGAGTGACTTGAGGTAATGGTCAAGGAATCACAGGACCATATGCTCCATCAGCAAAATGAAATGCAAACTCAAATGGTGAGACTTATGGAACTAATGACAGCTTCTATGAGAGAAAAAGGGTAAGCCGGCACTACTGAAACAAGGAACGATCCTCCCAATGTTAAAAGTCCCCCTACCAATAATCCAAAACCTGCACAACGGGAAACTAGACAAGAGCAACAGCCTGTTTCTACACTAGCCGCTCAAGCTCTGCCGGTCATCTACCTTAATCCTGTTGCGGCAGGTTAATTCATTCTCGGTACTCAAGGGGTGAATGCGGGAGTCTCATCAGTAGATCCGATAACCCTTGACCATGAGGAACCGAAGAAGATAGAAGATCAAAAGTCCACCATGACTACAACAGAAGTGAACAAATTCCAGTTACTAGAAAAACACCTCCAAGCTATTAAGAGGAGTGACAAGTTCGGAGCTCTTGTATCACTGTCTTTGGTGTCCAACCTTGTCATTCCCTCGAAGTTCAAGGTCTTAGAGTTTAAGAAGTTAAATGGAACCACCGACCCTTCTGTCCATGTTCAAATGTACCTACGAAAGATGGCCGAGTACGAGAAAGATGAAAAGCTCCTCATCCATTGCTTCCAGCATAGCCTCATTGGGGCAGTAGCTCTGTGGTATATCGAGCTAGACAACATGAAAATCCAATCATGGGTTGACTTGGCGAAAGCCTTTCTGAATCAATACCAGCATATATCGGATTGGGCATCGAATCAACTTTCCTTGATGAATTTCGAGAAAAAATCCACTGAAAGCTTCAAGCAATATGCCTAAAGGTGGAGAGAGGAAGCAACCCTATCCAACCTCCCCTCACAGAGAAAGAGATGACAGTCACTTTCATCCACACCTTACACGCTCCTTATTACGAGAAGCTTGTATGAAATAGCACCAAGAAATTCGCTGACCTAGTTCTCTCTGGAGAAATGATTGACGCTGCCATTAAGAGTGGTAGAATGTCAGCCGGGGAAACATTTGGATCAAGCAAAAAGCCTATGGCCAGTAAAAAGAAGGAAGAAGAGGCTAATGCCATAAGTTATGCTAGCTCATCTCAACCAAAACGACGTCAAACACTTGACCCTCACTACCCAAGCACACTGTATTCTCACCCTATCACCATACCCCTCAGCCAATTAATGCCATAACCTACAACCCATCCTTTGCAATCTCATCCAACCTACCACAAAGCTACCCTCCATAAAGTCACCAAAGTACCAATTGAGCAACTAACAATGCACCTGGCAATCGAGGTGCAAATCAATAAAGACAATATTTTGATCCTATCCCTATGACCTATAAGGAGCTCTACCAAACCTTGCACCAAAATCACTTAGTGGCTCTGATCTATGTCCCAGAAAAAAAGTCGCCATACCCTCCATGGTACAACCCTAACGCTTACTGTGAATACCACACTAGGGCAGCAGGGCATAACATTGAGAACTGCATATCTTTCAAATGAAACATGCAAAATCTAATTAACTCAAAAGTCTTACAGTTTGGGACGAACTAAGGACCAAATGTTGCTGTGAATCCTTTACCAAACCACACTGAGCCAGCTGCAAACATGATCGACATTGAGAATACACATGAAGTAAGGGCAAGCATAGAGGATGTAAGGATGCCAATGTTCTTGGTCTGCCAAGCGTTGATTCAGGTTGGGTTGCTCAATGCAACAGGAAAATTAGAAGACAATCCTGACAACTTCTGTGACTTCCACATGGTTGTAGGTCATACCCTACAAACATGCAAGGAGTTTAGGTCCATGGTTCAAAGAATGATGAATGAAGGCCAGATAGAATTCTATCATAAGATCACACCTGTTGCTGAATCATCAACATGATAGGGGATAAAACCATGAAGCCACCTTATGGGAGAAATCGACCGCTCATTCTCTATGGGAAGCCAAGTTCTGAGGTCAGTTCTCCGACACCTACACCAAAATTAGTGGTAGAGGTACCTAAACCATTCTCGTATAAGAGCAATAAAGCTATCCCATGGAAATACGAGAATCAGGTAGTGATGATCGGATAACTAACTCTCTCAACTGCTAGAATGAAACTGTCAGGAATTAGTCACCTAACCCGTAGCGATAGGTGTTATGCTGCCCTAGCTCAAGGAAAACAGAAGGTTGATGCATCTCTAAGAACCAGTACTGCTCAGGCTCGAGCAAAGAATTTTGAGCCTGAAAAAGTCAAGGAAGCAGTGAATGAAAGAGAAACCATAGAGTTTCTCAAGTTCATCAAGCACAGTGAATACTACATTGTGGATCAATTAAGCAAACAACTAGCCAAAATTTCTATGCTATCTATGCTTCTTAATTCAGAGGTTCACCGAAATGCATTACTGAAGGTGCTAAATGGAGCATATGTGCCCCCAGATGTCACCATAGAAAAATTGGATTGGCTAGTGAACAACATCATGACCGATAATTATATCTCATTCATTGATGATGAGATCACACCCAGAGGTAGGGGCAGTTATAAGGCTTTGTATACCACTACCCATTGTAAGGGACATATTTTGCCTAAAGTACTTATAGACAATGGGTCGGCCCTTAATGTCATGCCTATGACTACATTAAGCAAACTCCCTATCAATCAATCTAACATCAAAAGTAGGCACACCATAGCTCGAGCTTTTAATGGAACATGCTACGGAGTAATTGGAAATATCACAATCCGACTCCAGATAGGCCCTTGGACATATAAAGTGGACTTTCAAGTTATGGATATTAATCCTTCTTACAACTGCCTATTAGGAAGGCCATGGATACACTTCGCCAGAGCCATCCCATTCTTTCTCCATGAGAAGCTTAAATTTGTGATAGATAACAAAGTAGTCACATTGGAGCTGAAGAAGAAATGATCGCCACTGCTTTCACTGAGGATATCTACAGAGAGCCTAATGAAGATGCACCGGATTCATCATTCCAATCTTTTAAGTTCTTCAATGCGACATTTATGGGAGAAGGATTGCCAATAGTCGAACCCCATCTACAAAGAGTACCCACTTGAGTTTAAAAATGACTGTTGGCAAAGGTTCTCGTGCCAAAAAATCGCTTGGCAAAAATTTGCAAGGGATGGCCCGAGCCTTATAGGTCACCACTCAAGCCAATAAAAGAGGTTTAGGATTTAAAGCCAATGCGCACTCAAGAAAGCGATAAGAAAAGAGGACATGCAACCAAGAGATGACACGAAGAGAGGGGGAGTTGAAGCCGACAATGTTTCCATCTCTTCATGAGATATTTCGTTTGGGAGGACGAATTGATCCAAGCCAATCAAAAGAGCAAAAGGCCAAAGATGTCTTGGTCATCCTAAACAGGGCACTTAACACACTTTATCTCCAAGATACCAAGCCATAAAATTCATGTTCTTCCACTAAGACTTGATTTTGATGATGGGGTCATGACAGAAGCCCCTTCACTTTTTGTGTCCCTTTCATGCAATGTCAAGAAACGAAAACCTGCCTGTCCTCGCCCAAGGGCAAATAGGTGTCCTATGTAAGGGGCATTTTTATCAAACATTATCAATAAAATGACTTTTGCATATATCATTCCATATTGTGTATCACTTTTCAACCTTTTTGTCTCCATTACTCTTTTACCTTCATTTTTATCCAAATCCCTTAGTCGTGTGTGTGCTTTTTGTAATGTTTGTTTCTTTGCCCTTTCAAGTGTCTAGACTATAGTGACATGGATGTGTTCGATGGGTCTTTGAAGATCGAATTTGAACAGTCAGTTGGCACTAGTGAAGTCAATCATGAAGAAGATTTCAAAAAAAGCTTTATACCACCAGATCTCTTACAATTAGTTGAGCAAGAGGAGAAGCAGATCATGCCCTATAAAGACCCAGTGGAATTAATATATCTAGGTACTCAGGAGGACCGAAAGAAGGTTAAAATCAGAACCTTAATAAAGTCGACAACTAGGACCAAGTTGATAGACCTACTCCAGGAATATCGAGATGTATTCGCTTGGTCATACTAAGACATGCTAGGACTGGACAATGATATAGTGGTCCAGAAGCTTCCCATCAAGCCTGGATGCAAACCAATCTGGCAAAAGTTAAGGAGGATGAAGTCGAAAATGCTCCTTAAAATTAAAAAAGAAATCAAGAAGCAGTTTGATACAGGGTTTATTGGAGTAGCCAAATATCCATAATGGGTTGCCAATATAGTCCCAGTCCCAAAGATGGCAAGGTATGAATGTATGTTGATTATCGGGATCTAAATCGAGCTAGTCCTAAGGATAACTTTTTGCTACCCCATATCAACACTTTGGTAGACAACACAGCTAAGAATTCTCTGTTCTTTTTCATGGATGGGTTCTCAGGCTACAACCAGATCAAGATGGTGCCCGAAGACATGGAGAAAACAATTTTTGTAACTATATAGGGGACATTTTGCTATAATGTCATGCCCTTCGGACTCAAAAATGCTGGGGCAACCTATCAGCGGGCCATGGTAGCCCTATTCCATGACATGATGCACAAAGAAATTGAGGTCTACGTTGATGATATGATTGCCAAGTCAATGAAAGAAGATGAGCATATCATAGACCTTCAAAAACTTTTTAAATAGCTATTAAAATTTTAACTCAAATTGAATCCTGCCAAGTGTACCTTTGGAGTCACTTCGGGTAAGCTTTTAGGCTTTATAGTCGGCAAAAAAGGGATCGAAGCTGACTCGAACAAAGTCAAAGCCATTCCAGATATGCCACCACTGCAAACCCAAAAAGAAGTGAGAAGCATTTTTGGGAGACTAAACTACATTGCTAGATTCATATCCCAGGTCACTAACAAATGTGACCCTATCTTTCAGCTCTTTCGCAAACAAAATCCAAGAGAGTGGAATGAGGCATGTCAAGAAGCCTTTGATAAAGTCAAGCATTATCTATCAAGCCCACCAGTGTTGGTGTCGCTACTGTCCAGTCGACCTTTAATCCTTTACTTAGCAGTCTTTGACAAGTCTATGGGTTGTGTATTAGGGCAGCATGACAAGTCAGTCAAGAAGGAAAAAACAATCAACTACTTAAGCAAAAAGTTTATGGAATGCGAGTGCAATTACTCCATAGTTGAGAAGTTATGTTGTGCTTTAGTATGGACAGCCAAAAGACTTAGGCAGTACATGCTGTATCACACCACATGGTTGATTACAAGGCTCGATCCTATCAAGTATCTATGCGAAGC
>JBBYHK010017294.1:0-11029 GCA_038382065.1 Adansonia grandidieri | reverse complement strand
AAAAATATATAAATATTAATATAAATTATTTTTTTATAATTTTAGATTAATTTAAGTTTTTGGGTTAAGCTAGGGCAAATCAAGTTTAGATAAAAAATTTAAAAAATTTTAGACTGCAACATGATTTATAAAAACTTAAGTTTAAATTATTTATTTAAATTTAAAATTAATTTAATATTTAAAAATTTTTTAAACAAAATATTAAGCTTAAAAAATAATTTTAAATAAAAAAATCTATTTAAAAACGAATTAGTCTTGAGTATGATAATTTTTTATTCAAATTTGATTTGATATATTTTAATACTAATATATACATTTTTAAGAGAAATAAATATTTTTTTCTAAAAGAATTGATCTTTCTACGTACAAAATTGAATGGGTCTAAGGTTTGGAGTGTTCTATATAATCAAGTTAAGTCTAGATAAATTTTTTTTACTCATATTTAAAACTAAATTGAGTCTGAACAAAAAAGTTCATTAATATAAAGCTTGAATCCAAGCTAAATCTAAATCAATTGAATCGATAAACAGATTTAATTTTACTTAATGCATCGAATTTAAAACTTATCAACTAAATTAGAAAATTGATAATATAAAAAGTCAATAATATTTTTTTTTTGAATTAAGAGTTTCGAATTATTTAGCATTACCTTTAATTGTATATTTCTTTTACAATGATAATAAGAGACCTTTTTATTATTGTTTTTAAGAAAATGAAGTGGCTTATCATTAGAAAAGGAAATTAGCGGTCCAAAACCGGTTTTTTGAATGACAAGATTGGAAACTATATTTATGCCCATACTTGGCAAAAACTTGAAAGAAATTATCAAATTTTATTTATTAGGCATGATTATGTAACAAAAATTATGTGCTGAGAAAATATTTATGGATCAAGTTATTTGGTTCAATAGATTCAATTTGAATTGGATCCAATTTAGGATAATTTTGGTAATTTGAGT
Organism: Adansonia grandidieri; assembly: GCA_038382065.1. NCBI lineage: Eukaryota > Viridiplantae > Streptophyta > Magnoliopsida > Malvales > Malvaceae > Adansonia > Adansonia grandidieri. The sequence goes on along the minus strand of JBBYHK010017294.1, from coordinate 10,071 downwards.
TGATTCAATTTAGATTGATATTTAAATAATAAAATATATGTTACTTAAATTTAATCATAAAAATATAAAAATTAATATAAAAATACTTTTAATATTTTAATGTTTTAATATATTTTACGTAGTTAAACAAGCTTTCAAGTAGATTAAGACTGGATTAAATTTAAGCAAGCAATTTTTTCTATCCAAACACAATTTGACTTGGCTTATAAATACTTCAGTCTCACCAAATACTTATAGTTTTATGAATGAGACATACATGATATAAAATAGTAAAAACTTATTACATTTTTAAGGATAGCTTAGTTGGGTAGGAAAAAAAGAAGGCAAAAAAGTAAAAATAAATAAATAAATAGTGGGAGTGCTTGGTTAGAAAGAAAAGCAAGCGAAAAAAATTAAAAAAATTATTATTTTTCACATCTATTAATAAAAATAAATCATTTTAAATTGGTGTACCATGTGGGTATATTTATAAGATTACCCGTTATTTTTTAAATTTTACTTTTTCGTCTTAACTTCTAATGGGTATAATGGTAAAATAATATACTTTTTATATTTTTTCTTTTTATTTTTCAATCAAACTAAGCAATGAGAGGAAAAAATTATTTTTTTCTTTATACTTTTTATCTTTCCTACTAAGCTTATTAATGGAAAGAAAAAAATATTTTTTTTATCTTTTCATTTTTCTTCTCTTTCAATTTTTCATTTTTCCAAATTTTTTTCACCCTACAATGCAAAGCTTAAAAAATAAAAATTGTAGTTAAGAAAAGCAATAATCTATATTTATATGTGCACAAAAGAATTTATCTAAAAAAGTGAGGAGAATTATTAAAACCTTAAGTTTTATATAATGCAATGTTTACTAGGGAACATAACAAGGACATTATAATTAGATGTGGCAATTGGACGGGTTCGAACGGGTTTGGATCGAGTCATGTCGAGTTCAAGTTCTTTTAAGTTTGGGCCTAATTGGGATCAAGTTCTTTTGAGTTCAAGCTTGTTCGGGTTTGGGTCAATTCGGGTTTAGACCTTTTTGAGTCTAGGCCTTTTTGGGTTTGGGTTTGGGTATGTTTACATCATTTTCTATTTTATGTTAAACGTAATCACTTTTATGTAATTTTGAAGCCCAGGCCTAATTTTAGACCGACCCAGCTTCAGAAAAATCTAAGTTCAATTATAAGGCTTAGCCACGGTTCGAAAAAATTTTGAATTTTAAGCTCAAGGCCGAATTTAGCTTGGCCCGCCCATTTAATCATGAATTATTGTTTGTAATATTAAAAAGTTATTTTATATTAATATATATATATATTTTTATAATTAAATTTAAATAAAAATATATTATTTTATTTAAAAATATTGTTTCGAGCCGAGCTTGTCTGAAACTTAAATTCTAAAACCTAGGCCTAATCCTACTAAGTTGCCTGGATGGGTGGGCTGTTTGGCTCGTTGACAGGTCTAGTTGCTAGTCGAAGTCTAATATATGATTTTTTTTTTTTTGATATGGTATTATCCATTATAGATTTCATATTTTTTTAATTTATCTTATTACTTTATTATACTATTATCAGAATTTAATTATCATTACTTAAAATAACAATAATAAAAATAAAATAAGAACAATATTCAAAGAAGCATTTAAAATTTTACTACTAACATGCAAAAACTTTCAATATTCAATGAATTTAACTAATTAAATTAAAGAAAATGTTATAAATGGGTGATGTACATTATTGACAATGTTTTTTTAAGCCTATGATATGACTTACTTTTTGATAAATTATTATTTTATCATATATAGACCTCCTCAAGGGTTGAGCTAGACAATTAGGTCGAGCTGAAGATTGTCATATTTTTGTTCTAGGCATGCCCGACCTAGCTTGAAACAGTAATTTTAAATATTTTATTTAAATTTAATTGCAAAATATGTAAATATTAATAAAAATATTTTTTAATATGATTACAGCAATTCTAGTTTAAATGAGTGGGTCTGGGTATGTCAAATTAGAGCCAGAGCTTGTGATTTTAAAAAAATTTGAGTCGCAGCCCAACTTGACCTATAAGCAAGTTTAATCATATAAAAAATATAAATTAAGTTTTTAATATTTAATTAAATTATTAAAACAATATTAAAATAAAATTGATAATTAAAATTTTTTCTTTATAAAAAATTATTTAATTATAATTTCATCATTTTGTTTTTAATATTAAATTTAGGTTTACGTCGGGCCTGGGTTTGGGTTCCTTCAAGTTTAGGTTGTTTGGGTTTAAGCTATTTTAGATTTGAGCTATTTCGAGTTCAGGTTTCCTTAGGTTCAATTGTTTGGTTAAACTGAGTTTGATCGAGTTTGAGCTTGAGTTTTTTCAAAGGAGTTTTCAAGTTCAGGTTCATTTTGCCACATCTAATTATCATTTATTAGATTTTGGCATACCCCAATCTAGGTAGAAAAATAATAAAAATTATTTTATTTTTTAAAAGATTAAAAAATATGATTCTATTGCAATGTTTATTGTGGGGGGACACAATAAGGACGATATAGTTTATTAGATTTTGGCACACCCATTCTAGGTGAAAAAAATAATAAAAATTATTATTTTTAAAAAAATTAAAAAAATATGATAGAGGGGTAATTTAAAAAATAAATTAATTTAGAGTTGATAGTTTTTTAAAAAAGTTAGATTATACTTTATAGTTTTTTAAGAAATATAAACAAATAAAAAATTACTTTATAAGTAAAAGACTTAAATATTCTTGATTTATATTTCATTAATATTTTATTTTTTGTCTATTGACTATTTTTAATTAAATTAATGTCTTTTGACTTCTGCAGCAACTCAATCAAGAACTTTAAATATAGTACTGATAATCATATTTTTAATTTGTTACTTTGAGATTTTTACTATTAGAGAACATTGTATTAATTTTATAATGATATTTAAAGATTCAGAAAACAAAATGTTTGTAAAGTATATTATTATGACCTAACTTTTCATGTGATGCAAGAAAATCAATCATTCCTCATGATCATGGTGTCATTTCCGTTTGAAATGAACTTGTTTTTATGTAGGTTAGATTGGATCGAATTTGAATAACATAAAATTTACTTATTTAAGATTCGATTCAATCAATTAATTTTGCAAAGCTTATTTATTATTTAAAATAAATTAAAATATTATCAAATAAAAAATATAAACCTTTTGCGTGCATTTGTTCTATTTATCTATCACATGGGGCTTGACACTCTTGAATACAAAAAGAGAGGGAATATCAAATATGATATGCTTTATATAATTTATGAAAAGAGAGATGCAAAGTGGGAGACAAAATTAATGATCACTTTTAGTAAGAATATATGATATCCCTAGAATTATTGAAGCGATCTAGCTAATGAAACTGAAAGCAATATTGACCAATTTTTTTTATCTTCGAAAGTTTAATATTCTACTAAAAGATAATATAGTTATAAAAAATATTGGCCACTTTCATTTTATACATTCCATCACTAAATGAATTTAATTAATTGGTATGGTTAACTAAAATAATAAATCATCAAAAGTAGGATTTAGGGATTTTTTCATACATGATGATAGAGTTTTTTGCATTATTATACTTGTATATATCCATGGTGATTTTTTTATGTCATGAGTGAGATTATAATGTTGTCATGTCCATTTAATTATTATATTAATTTATTACATTATTAAAAAAACTATATATAGCATGATTCACCATGTAATGATTTTTTAACCTTATTCAAGAACAAATCCTTTAATGGTATTTGTCTGTCATCAACCTACCTTGATTCGAAATATCACATAGCTTAAAATCAATATAAATAATCCAACCATATATATATGACAAAGAATTTGACAAGAGCATAGCAAGCTAGTTTTTAGTTTTTAGGATTGGGTTAATCGAATTGTTTTAGTCTCTTTGTATTAATATTAGACAACTATGATGAATTGAATTGCTTGACTGAATATTCTAGAAGATAAAGTCTTTATCTTAGAGTATTGACAATAAATTTTGAAATGAAAAGAATGAGATTATAAAGGAGAAAGAGTTTTGTTAAAGGTTAGTCTTTTAAGGTGATCATGAGGCATGGTTTCTTAAGTGAATAAAAAAGAGCTTCAAGGTGGATTTGCATGGATGTAATAAGATCATAAAAAATCGAAGGTAGACTTCCAATACATGCTTTGAGGCTTAAGTTAACACTTAAAAAAAGAAGATTGTTAATAGAGCAAAGAGATGGAAGATTGTCTATAAGTAATCCTAGTAATTCTTATATCAATATCATATTCGTGTATTTTGTTATGTTATAATCATGTTAAATGTATTTTATATTTATATCAATTTGATATGTTAATAACTCATATTATATAGATTTTAAAACTTGTATTCGTGTCATGTATTATCATGTTTTATTGCTTTATATGTGTCATATTCATATAATTGTGTTTAATATTTGCTCAGTTTATCTGTGAATATGTAAAAGCTTACCTTGGATGAGCCTTGGGTAGGGCTATTTATACATGTCAAGGATAACCTGCTAAGTGCTACGTATCATTTTTTATTAGAGATTAATGGTTAAAGGTATAAGTGTCATCACCTTGGGGTCCAAGCATAATGCAGTTTTTACCATGTCAAGCGCAGTTTTTTTTTTTTTTGTGTCAAGCGGTGTGACCATTAAGATGCTGAAAGGCAACCATGAGTGTCCCTTGGTTTTTGTGTGGGTTGCTGAGCTTTGCTCATTAGGCCCTATCTTAAAACTATATAGCAAAGCTTAGTAGGTTTAACAATTACCCCCTAAGCAAGATAATGGCTATAAAGTCGCCGAGAACAAGTCTACCCATTCCAAGGTGGTGTGTAGAGCAACGTTAGTCTTGTTAGGAAGGTCAAAACTTTAATCGTTGTGTGTTGGGTATAGGCATGTCATATGATGGTTAACTTTATGTAAGAAAAGTATGAAATGGTCAATAGTAAGCTTTCCTATAGTGACAGCCAATGATCCTAGTAGTGTCATGATTATTTTTTGATAGCTTGTGATGTAATGAGGCATTTCATCAAAAGTGTCAAAATGTTGATCACTTTGATGTGTTATACTTCAAGCTTGTCGATTATGTAGTAATATTTGCAACTTGGAACTCTTTTTTGCATCTCATAGAGATGGGTTGGGGTTGGAACATGTGATTGAAGCATCTACAGCTAATGCTAGACTTGCTCATTGGCATGGTTCACGAGGTGTTGCTAAGTGTCAAGCATTTGTTGTTAAGACTTGTGATGATAGTTTAACTGGAGCTCAATTTGTTTGATTTGGGCTATAAATATAGGGACTCCAAGTAGTTGCTTAGGTATTTGTTTCCCTTACATGAAAGTGCTACCAGAATCTTGCCAAACAGTCTTTTAGGTCTTTGTTTAGTTCAAATTAACTAAGTATTTTGATAAGTTTCTAGCTAAAGCATCATTACGTAATACAAACATGTGACCATGGCTCTCGATTGCCTATCCTTACAAAGTATAGAGACAAAAGCTAGTGAAAGCTTTAAAGAATATCCTCAAAAATGAAGAAACATAGTTGTACAGGTCAAACAACCCTTCATTGAGAAGGAAACTATAGTCTTATTTGTCAATACTCTCAAAATACCTTATGATGAACTGATGATTAGGAATGTGACCAAGAATTTGGTAAACATTATAATCTCTAAAGGGATAATAAAAATTTTCATAAAAAGTAGGAACCTTAAAGTTGATAACATATCCAACACAAAGAAATATGACATCTAAAAAGAAGGAAAGAGATGCCCAAGTTGTGAGTTATGAAGGGCAACAAGCAAGAGATTCCTTTTTATACCATTCATACCTCATATGCCAACCTTATTACCCTATCATAATTAATGTTGCACAATAACTTGTACCACAACCAACTCTTTGGCCAAACTTTTACCTACAAACATCTAGTTCTATGCATGGCCTAGCACCTATATCTTTAATTAGACTTGGTACTTAACCAAATAATCCAATAAATAATCAAGGGAGAACTCCAATAAATCTAGTCTTAATGTTGCACAAAAAATTGCTCCTTCAATTTATTCAAGATCATCTTGTTGTACTAATATATTTGAAGTCTTTAAAGCCTTTTTACCTTTAGAGTCGATGTTGCTAATGTCACTTGTGATTATCACATTTAGAGCTTGGGATATTCTATAAAGAAAATATAGAGCTTTGAAGTGAAAAGTGCAAAATTTAGTTAAAGTGGTTCTATTGAGTTTTAATGAGAAAACAAAGCCAAATGTTTAGTAGATAAATGATTATATGAAAAAGAATTGTAGGAAAAATAAGGAAGTTTCATTTTATCCTTGAACTTTTCTTGTAAAGTAATGTAGTCAAATCCCTAAAAGCATTAGGGATATTTTTTATATTTGGGCTTAATTTATTTTTTTTATCATTTTGATGGATTTGCAAGTTAGTTGAATTACATTTCTTCTATCATTTATCTTTCGTTCCTTTGCTTTTATATATCTTTTGTTATTTATCCTTTCAATTTCGCTCATTTTTAAGTTTTCAAATAATAAATATAAAGATAATCAAGACAATAATCTAAGATTCAATTTTCAAAGTTATATCCCATATTACCGAAGCTGAACATAAATGATCATATTCTACCTTTCAATTACAGTGGTAAAAAATAAAGATGAAAGTTAATGTGTAATCTTAGCATAATTGGAAGAAAATTAATAGAATTGTTTCATAGGTATTTAAATATTCTTGGATGAATGTCTATAAACTTGTTCTTTTAAATAAATGTTCTTCAAATAAAATGTTCATATTTTAAACGATAAATCATTGCCTTTCTTTTATCCTTCATAATAAAATCATCCAATTACTACCCTTACTGAGCTTATTTAATTATTTAAAAAAAAAAAACTAAATAGGGATCACCCTTCACTTTGGGAGGCAAAGTTTGGAAAAACCATGTTTGCAAAATTGAAAGCAATTTGCTTAAAATTATTGTTAATATAAGCCCTATAAGCTAATTAGATTTGCAAGGGAATTGTAAAAGTTACAATTGTGAGATCCTTATGCATTAAAGTTGAGTTTTCTAAAATTGTTCCTGATTATAGTATTACCAAGATGGGGTATTGATAATGCACAATGACTAACATATGTTAAGCCTCTATGCATATAACACATGCAACTAATCTTATGAGTTAAAGTATAATGATACTTGAGGATAACATATGGATGCTTGTTATAGTAGCAAGTTCACTAAACATCACCCACCAAGCGAGTTTTATTTGGCATTTCACTCAAATATCTATCGAAATACTTTCATGTTGTTAGTAATGTAAGTAATTCTTAGACTTGTAATACTAGGTCACCTTATATGTGAATTACCATACTTAAAGATCATCATGATGGGGTTCATTTTGATGGATGCCTATGGTAGGGTGGTTTTGGATATTTTATGAGTCATGCTAAAGGTGGATAAGAAAGGATTCATCACCTAAGTGATATAAGAGGACATATCTCATTTGTTTCTGACCCGTGTTAACTTAAAGTCCTTGGTCGTAGGACTAATATAAGGGTATGTTAGACAATACTGATTATGGAGTCAACATATATGGGCTGTAGGACTACTATAGAAAGGGCTAAGAGTAGACACTACACCATGCTCTTTCCTTCTCCGAGATAAATGATGAAAGGATCGAATTAGACAAACATAATGTATACTAAAAGGCTTGTAAATAATCATATTGACTTTCCTGACATTTGGATGGCCATGATGATTACTAGATGATGTTTATGGTCTATAAATATTAATGTTCTTAACCTAATTATTTTATATTTATTGCTAATATGTTAAAGGCCTAATGGGTCACACACATAAAGGTGATTTTATGAAATTAAAATGGGATTGGATTAAATTGTAAAGATATTGATTTTTTAAGGACTAAATTGAATAGTTTAATTAGTCCAGGGGTTTAAGCGCAATTAAAGCAAAACTTTAATGTTCATTAAACCTAAACTATAAATTAGCTTGTTTTTACCATCCCTTGTTACGAAGAATGATGCTTTTTGCTTTTAGAATTAGGTTTAGCTGTATGACTAAAACCTTGAAAAAAAACGTTTTCCTTTTCTGTTCTTTGACATGGCAAAGATGTTCGATCAAGGGGAAAGTTTATGAAACCAAAGCCGCTACCACGACTCCCAGCTAAACATGAACTTAGCCTTTGTAGAGGTTTCTCGAGTCACTTGAGTGGATCAACATTAATGACTATATAATTGGATGACTTTGGTTTGTGACAATTGGGCTCTATGTACAAGAATGAGCGAAGTTTGAATTTAACTAGGGATTTCGTCAATCCTTTGGTTTGAGGTATGCTTTCTTATTTCATTGTTCATCATAGGTAGATTGGTTAAAACTTACAAGCTAATGTTTTGGAGAAATTCGATATGAAAAATTTATTTATTTTTGCTGCGTACGTAATTAATTTAATTTTAATTAAATTAAATTATTTTTATTTTATTTCGATTGAGCATGATCCAAATTCCAACAATTATAGGGGTAAAAAAGAAAGGTTCCTAATTTTATGAATAAAAGAAAAAAAGTGAAAAAAAAAGAAAAAAATAAAATGTGATGGAAAAATGATAGAAAATGAGAAAAAATATAAAGGTTGGTGTTTCAAATAAATAATCTTTTGGTTTACAACCCTTAAAAATAGATTTTAGGTCTAATTATCCATTTTTATTACCCCCCAACTTTATCTTGCATTACATACATTTAAAAGTATACTTTGATCGAATTTAAGTATTTAAATTGGAAAATGTATATTGAATTAGGTCATATTTGTGGTGTCATCGAAGAAAAATGAAGCTTAAGTACATGAATACAACTAAAAGGGAGAAAAAAAGCCTTCCAACATTTTGATATGCTTGACTACCTTTCAGAGGATTAATTTGAACACAGGTTATGTCAAACTTGTTCTTAATACTTTGAGAAAGGAAACTAATTTGAAAAGAAATTCTCTTGAAACACATGATTTTTGGAAAATGATTTATCTTAAAAGTCTATAAAGTGAAAATTGTTTTCAAGTGAAGTATTATTTTGAAAAAGAGTGATAAGAATGATTAGCCAAAATAATGGATAAACAATCCTTTAGAAAAAATAATAAAGAAAAAAAATTGAAATTGAAAACTTGAAAAAAGACAAATTCGAGTTGTAGAAGAATATTTAAGTTGAAAACCTAAACACACAATTTAGGTATAAGGAAAGTTGATATTATTTGAAGACTCTGTTGTCAAAAAGGTCAAGAATATCGGTTTGATTTATTTTTGAAAAAAATCATGGATTAATTTGCTTAAAAGTTTTAAAATATTTATTATTTGAGATGTGAGATCCTAACCAAATATCCCTATGATAAATATTTGATTTGCCTTTGAAAAATATTTATACTTCTCTTTTCAATTTTAAAGACTTTTTTCTTTTATTCACTTTGTTCATTACCATTATTTCTTACCAACTTTGCAAGCTTGAATGAATGGAAGAAATGTATAAATGAATTGTCTTTGTTATGAAATTGAAATGATAAATATAAAAGATTCTTGCATTGCTTTATAAAAAATTTAAAAAATTTTGGGCAAGGAGAATGCCAATGATCATTATCAGGGAAGATTTATAGGTTTCCATTTACAAGAAATGGGTTGGGTTAGTGAGTGGCTAAACAAGCACATAATTATGCATCACCAACATTGAAGATTTTTCACATCATATTTGAAAATTTGAATGTGATTGAAAATAACATTTAGGGATAAAAAGAAAATAAGATAAATGTACTGATAAATCTAAAAACATATAGATTTTTAAGATCTTGGAACCAAATAAGATACCTTTTTGGCAAACAATGCATGATGAGACTGACGAAAAAACATTTTAGTTGATAAAACATGCAAGCCAATTTAAAGTTGTATATGTCGAAGATAATAAGAAACTAAGCTTAGGAATTCTCTCTACCATAATTAAAGACACATGATAAGGACTTAATCTGAATATTGGATTGCATGACATTCATTTCATG
>JBBYHK010017273.1:0-11032 GCA_038382065.1 Adansonia grandidieri | reverse complement strand
TGGGCTTGAATAGGGTGCCACTAACTTTGGGCTTTGAAAATGGTGCCACTGACTTGTGGGCTTTGAAAAGGGCGCCACTGACTTGTGGGCTTTGAAAATGTGCCACTGATTTGTGGGCTTTGAAAAGGGCATCACTGACTTGTAGGCTTTGGAAAGATGCCACTGACTTGTGGACTTCAAAAAGGACGCCACTGACTTGTGGGCTTTTAAAAAGGGTGCTACTGACTTGTGGGCTTGATATGGGTACGATTGGCATTCGGTTGTTTGCAAACAAGTTTGTTGCCACCAACTCGTGTGGGCTTAAGAAGGTTTCTTGATAGGTGCCTCCTGAATAGCGCTTGGTTTACTAAGCTTAGAGTTCTTACCAGGGAATCCTTGGAGGTTTGGTGAACCTGGCTTGAAGTAACATTGTAAAAATCATGATGTGTGATGGTAATATGGATGCATGATGTGGAATGCTATCATAATTGCATGACGTGAAGTCTAATATAGGAGATAGCTATAAGTTTTCTTGTACGTCATTCCAACTCACATAGGGATGGTGATTCATCTTTATTGCAACTATGGATGGGAATTTTCCTAATCTTGCTGGGGATTGTAGGTTGTCTCGGCTCTACTAGAGATACGATAAAAAATTTATTCTCAAGAATATGGATTATTGCATTTCCCGATTCAGGAGGCTCAATCATTTTCCTAACAATTGGAAGGCATTGTCAACAATTTGGAGACTATTTGACTGATTAGGTTGATATTTCTAGTTCCGATAGGATTCTGATAGAACGCATAGGTCGATTTTTGGTTAGCTTAAAATGATTTTTCTTGAGATGTGGCTTGTGAAAGTAAGAAATGGTTTGGTGTATGGTCATACCGAGTTGGTGTTTGGACGCAAAAAGTGCATGATCTTGACGATCAGGGCATGAGTAGAGTTTTTTATGCTTTTCTTTTCCTTTTGATGTAATATTGAGATGTCCTGATACATATTTCAGTTGATTATCAAACATTATCCGTAATGAAAAGTGCAATGTGAATTGTACAGAGGTTAAAAGAAGCAAGACAATATTTATTCATGACAGCAAAGAGATACAACTCAATATACTATTTGACAAACAAGTGATTTAGTGGTAAGAAGTATGATCTTTTGGGCGAAACATGCCTCTAATGATCACGACATGGATGTTCTTTAAGTGCTTTCTAGGATCTTTCTCGAATAATGAATGTGACTAGTATGAGCTAATCTTCGAATGATCCTTAGGATTGCTTCGCATTGTTCTGTAAGTGATCTCAGTCTATGCCCTATCAAAATTAATCTTCTCAAGTCACCCTTGTGGGTTTTCAACTGTAGTCGGGTTGGTTGCTCGATGCCCTTTCTAGATTTTCATCTGGACCCCTTTTTGTTTTCTTTTTTTTTATTTTTTTTTTGGTTTTTGTTTTTTTTGGTTTTTGGTTTTTTTTTTGTTGTTCTCTTTTTTTAGAGACGCCTTTTCAGGTTTGCACCCTTTACGTGTAATATTTCTTGACAGAATCTAAGCTGACTGGGTTGGGCAAGGTGTTGCCATCCATTTTTGACAAGATTAGGGCCCCTCCAAACAAGGCTTGCTTCACGACATGCGGTTCTTCCCAATTAGGGGTCCATTTGCCCCTTGCATCTTTGTGAATTAGGAGGATCTTTTTTAGTACCAATTCGCCTGGATAAAATTGTTGTGGGTGCATCTTTTGTCGTGGTCTCGGATCATGCGTCTTTGATACATTTAACCATGACAGATGGCTTTCATGCATTTTTCCTCGATGAGGTTGAGCTGGTCGTATATGTTCTTGACCCATTCAGCCTCTTCACGTTTGGTTTCCATCAAGACTCTGAGAGAAGGATCATGACTTCTATAGGCAATACAGCTTCTATCCCATAGACAAGGGAAAATAGGGTAACACCCGTGGAAGTGTGAACTCAGGTCCGATAGGCATGAAGTGCAAAGGATAGCTTTTCATGCCAGTCTTTGTAAGTCATGGCCATTTTCTCAACTATTCATTTGATGTTTTTATTAGCTGCCTCAACTGCCTATTCATCTTTGGACTGTAAGGGATAGAATTATGATGCTGGATTTTGAATTGTAAGTAGACAGTTTGCATCATTTTATTTTTTAAGTTGCTTGCCTTGTCTGTGATTATTTGGTTTGGGAGACCATATCTACAGATAATGTCTCACTTGACAAACTTACAAATGGTTGATCTAGTGACATTAGCATGCGAGGCAGCCTCCACCCATTTGGTGAAATAGTCAATTGCTACCAAGATGAAGTGATGCCCATTGGAAGCTTTAGAGGTGATCGGCCCAATCATATCCATACCGTACATGGAGAAGGGCCACCGAGCCGTCAGGACGTGAAGTGGCACTGGAGGGACATTAATCTTGTCTGCATAAATTTGACACTTATGCATTTTCAGGTGTAATTGATGCATCTCTCTCGAGGGTCAACCAGTAATAGCCCTCTTTCATTATTTGCTTGGCCATCCAATGTCCAATAGCATGTGAGCCACAAATCCCTTAATGAACTTCTTCTAGGATCCTTTTGGCTTCAGGAATGTCAACGTATCTGAGCAATACTTGATCATGACTCCTTTTGTATAAGATTTTTCCATCTAGAACAAATCTAGCAACCAACCTTCTGATAGTCCTTTTATCAGTCTTGGTTGCATGTTTGGGATATTGCTGATCCTTAATGTAATAAAGGATGTCATAGTACCACGGTAAGCCATCCTTCTCTTTTTTGACGCTATGACAATGAACTAGAATTGTGTAGATGCTCATCTGGATGGGAGCAACGTTCGACTCTTGGTTAACTTTAAACATGGATGACAAGGTAGTCAAAGCATCGGCTATTTGGTTCTCTTCTTGAGGTCAGTGTCAAAAACTAATATCATCAAATTCTTTCTTAAGCTCTATTATTAGCTTCCTATACTGCATCAGCTTGGCATCGCAGTTTGCCATTCCCCTTTCAATTGGTAGATAACTAGGGCCGAATCACTGAACACATATAATGTCTTGACATTCCTCTCAATGGCTGCTTAAAGCCCTATGACATAAGCTTCATATTCTGTGATATTATTTGTGCAGTCAAAATTTAGCCTTGTTGTGAACGGATAATGACTCCCATTGGGTGACATCAATATTGCCCCAATTCCATATCCTAGAGCATTTGATGCTCCATCAAAATACATCTTCCAGGATCGATCTTGGTTAGAGGCATTTTCGTGTTCAGAAATGCACATTAGATCTTCATCTGGGAAGTCAAAACTTAAGGGTTCATAATTATTTGCCACTCGACTTGATAAAAGATTAGCTATCGAACTGTCCTTGATGGCCTTTTGACTGACATAAGCAATGTCGTATTCACAAAGCAGGACTTGCCATCTAGCCAACCTTCCTGATAATGCAGGGGCTTCGCATAGATACTTGATAAGATCAAGCCTTGCAATCAACTATGTGGTGTGATATAGCATGTATTGCCTGAGTCTCTTGGTTGTCCACACCAAAGCATAGCACAACTTCTCGATTGCGGAGTAGTTGCACTCGTATTCTATGAACTTTTTGCTTAAGTAGTAGATTGCTTGTTCCCACTTTCTTGACGCATCATATTGCCCTGATACACAACCTATAGCCTTATTGAAGACTGCCAAGTAAAGGATTAAAGGTCAACTAGGCATCAGCAATACCAACACTGGCAGGCTTGACAGATAATGTTTGACTTTATTAAAGGCTTCTTGACATGCCTCATTCCACTCTCCTGGATTTTGTTTACGAAGGAGTTAAAAGATGGGGTCACATTTATTAGTGAGCTGGGATATCTAGCAATATAGTTTAGTTTCCCCAAAAAGCTTTTCACTTCCTTTAGGGTTTAAGGTGGTGGCATATCTTGAATGGCTTTGACTTTGTCTAGGTTAACTTCAATCCCTTTTTCATTGACTATAAAGCCTAGAAGTTTGCACGAAGTGGCTTTGAAGGTACATTTGGTAAGATTCAATTTGAGTTGAAATTTTTGTAGCTGTTCAAAAAGTTTCTAAAGGTTTGTGTTTCATTGACTTGGCAATCATGTCATCAACGTAGACCTCAATTTCTTTGTGCATCATGTCATGGAATAGGACTACTATGGCCCATTGATAGGTTGCCCCAGCATTTTTGAGTCTGAAGGGCATGACATTATAGTAAAATATCCCTTACATGGTTTCGAAAGTTGTTTTCTCCATGTCTTCGGGTGCCATCTTAATCTGGTTGTAGCCCGAGAATCTGTCCATGAAGGAGAACAGAGAATTCTTGGCCGCGTTGTCTACCAGAGTGTTGATGTAGGGAAGTGGGAAGTTATCCTTGGGACTAGCTCAATTCAAATCTCGATAATCAATGCACATTTGTACTTTGCCATCTTTCTTTAGGACGGGATAGCAACCTATTTTGGATATTTGGCTATTTCGATAAACGCTGCATCAAACTGCTTCTTGACTTCCTCTTTAATTTGAGGAGCATTTTCGGCTTCATCCTTTTTAACTTTTACCGGATTGGTTTACATCCATGCTTGATAGGAAGGTTGTGGACCACTATATCAGTGTCTAGTCCTAGCATGTTTTTATATGACCAAGCAAATACATCTCGATATTCCTGGAGTATGTTTATCAGCTCGATCCTAATTGTTGACTTTATTGATGTTTCAATTTTAACTTCCTTTCGATCCTTTTGAGTACCCAGATTTATAACTTCTGCTGGGTCTTCATGGGGCATGATCTATTTCTCCTCTTGCTCAACTAATCTTAAGAGTCTGGTGGTAAAGAGGTCTCTTAGAAATCTTCTTCAGAATCAACTTCACTAGTGCACATTGACTGTTCAAAATCGATCTTCAAAGACCCATCAAACACATCCATGTCAGTGTCGTCAGGATACTTGAAAGGGTAAAAAAATAAACATTGCAAACAGCACACACACAACTTGGGGATTCGGATAAGAATAGAGGCAAAAGAGTAATTGAGACAAAGAGATTGAAAAGTGATGTATGCATGCAATATGGAATGATATATGCAAAAGTCATTTCATCGATAATGTTTGATACAAATGCCCTTTATATAAGACGCCTACCTGCCTTTGGGCGAGGACAGGTAGGTTTTCATTTATTGACATTACATAAAAGGGACAGAAAAAGTGCAGGGGCTTCCGTCATGACCCTGTCATCAAAATCAGGTCTTGATGGAAGGACACAATTTTTATGGCTTGCTATCGATCATGTTTGCAGCTTGCTCAATGTAGTTTGGTAAAGGATTGACAGTAATATTTGGTCCTTGGCTCGTCTTGAATTGCAAAACTTTTGAGTTAATCAGATTTTGCACATTTTTCTTGAAAGATATGCAGTTCTCGATGTCATGCACTGTGGCCTTAGCGTGGTATTCACAGTGGCCGTTAAGGTTGTACCATTGCGGGTATGGTGGCTTTTTTTCTGGGACATAGATTAGGGCCACTAAATGATTTTGGAATAAGGTTTGGTATAGGATCAAAGTGTTGCCTTTGTTGATTCAGACCTCGATTGCTAGCTGCATTATTGGTTGTTCGATGGGTATTTTGGTGGACTTACAGAGAGTAGCTTTGTGGTGGGTTGGATGGGATTGCAAAGGATGGGTTATAGGATATGGAATTAATTGGCTGAGGGGGTATTATGATAGGGCAAGAATACAACGTGCTTGGGTAGTGAGGGTCAGGTATTTGACATCGTTTTGGCTAATATGAGCTAGCATAACTTATGGCATTAGCCTCTTCTTCCTTCTTTTTACTGGCAGTAGGCTTCTTGCTCGAACCAGATGTTTCCCAGGCTAACATTCTACCACTCTTAATGGCTGCATCAATCATTTCTCCAGAGAGAACTAGGTTTGCGAATTTCTTGGTGGTATTTCCTACGAGCTTCTCGTAATAAGAAGCACGTAAGGTGTGAATGAAAGTGACTGTGATCTTTTTTTCTCTACGGGGAGGCTGGACTAAGGCTGCTTCCTCTCTCCACCTTTGGGTGTATTGCCTAAAACTTTCTGTGGATCTCTTCTCGAAATTCATGAGAGAAAGTCGATCCAGCACCCAATTCGACATATTCTTGTATTGATTTAGAAAAGCCTTAGCCAAGTCAGCCCATGATTGAATTTTCACATTGTCTAGCTCGATATACCATTGAGCTGCTACCCCAATGAGGTTGTGCTGGAAGCAATGGATAAGGAGCTTTTTATCTTTCTCATACTCGGTCATCTTTTACAGGTACATTCAGACATGGACGGAAGGGTTGGTGGTTCCATTAAACTTCTCAAACTCTGAGACTTTGAACTTTGAGGGAATGACAAGGTTGGACACTAAAGATAGCGATTGCGTGTCAAGAGCTCTGAACTTATCACTCCCTTCAATAGCTTGGAGGCATTTTTTCAGTAACAGGAATTTTTTCACTTCTTTCACAGTCATGGTGGACTTTTGACCTTCTATTTTCTCTAGTTTGTCATGGTCAAGGGTTATCGGATCTGCCGATGAGACTCCTACATTCACCCCTTGAGTACCGAAAATGAATTAACCTGTCGCAATGGGATTTAGGTAGATGACTGGTGGAGCCTGAGCAACAGGTGCAAAAGCGGGCCGTTGTTCTTGTTTAGCTTCCCTTTAGGCGGGTTCTGGATTATTGGCAGGGGGACTTTCAGCGGTGAGGATTATTCCTTGTTTTAGCAGTGCTGGCTTACCCTTTTTCTTTCACGAAGGCTGTCATTAGTTCCATAAGTTCTGCGATTTGAGTTTACATTTCACATTGTTGATGGAGCATCTGGTCTTGTGATTCCTTAACCATTAGCTTAAGTTGCTCAATTTAAGCTTCATGATCACTCTCCATGATTTGTTTGCACCGTCGTGTGTTGTAGCGATGCAGGATGTTAGGTTCCATATTCCTGATTGACCTCAAAGTCTTTTGCACTTTTATGGCCCAATTCCCGTATTAGAATTTTACTTGAAAATGTATTTATTAATGAATGTTTATGATGCAATGATGAGTTAAGATAATAAATGATCGATGCAAGTGCATAAAACAAAATAGTGAAATTATATGCATTTGAGACAATTGAATCCTGGAACAGCTTCATCAATAACATCTTTCGTAGAGCCATAAAAAGGCCCATTGCTGAACACCAGACCAAAACAATTGTCCTAAAATGATGACAGTCATAATAGTTATGATGGGATAATGCATTTGCCAAAACACAAACAAAGGGAAAACAAGTTAGTAAAACGTATAAGAGACAAATGTAAGAAATTGAAGAATTTGAGAACATCAAAGAAAAATATTCATAACATGTCTCAACCAAGGTGGTGAGACAAGAAACGGGTAATGTATCAACATGTTCGGATGTAGCTTGCCCTTCATGAGGTGATATAATACCTTATTTTGATAGAAAAATAATCGATCGGTAGTGATATTCATTTATCGCCACTAGTACGACGTGCGTTAAGCCGTGACTCAGACAGCATAACGGTTTACAGCAGAAGACATTGTGAATGATAGTTTTTGTTCACGTCACTTATTTAGACAAAGATTAGCCATCGTTCAGGTGGTACGATGACATGCCTTAAATAATAATAAATATGCAAATGCGGGTGACAATTGTATCTCGTTGTCACCTACATAATTATGGTAATTAAGAGTAAAGGTTAGAAATGTTTCCCCAAGTGACCCTATTATCCAGGTATTCTAGCAGTGTTTCGGTATGGTTTGACATGGTTTAGTTCATAGGGCTCACTATATGAGGTTTAGATTGACGCATAAATAGGTGTTTGAATCACTCCTTCGTCCGGTAAGGACAGTCAAGGCACCCCGATCTTAGGCCCATCACGGGTTTGGCAGAAAGGTTTGATCCGATGGATGTATTTCCCTATATAAATGCGGAGGGTTACTTATGAGAGACATAGGTAATTTACATCCAGGAAGTTATTGCCATGCCTATGCGGAGGGTTACTCACAAAGGCAGATAGCTCATTTCTTCCTAATGATTGGGTTATATCCACGCCATGGAGTTTGGCAGGACTCTAATGCTCGTGCAAGTACGCAGTGTGTGATGGGGAAACGATCAAACCTTTTTACTTACTTTCATATTACCATTTTTATTAAACTGATGATTATTCAAAAATAAGACAATCTTGATAATCATGCCAAACAAAAGATTAGTTGGCAAAATGAAAAAAGAGTCATAGTTAAATAATGACTGAAGATCGAAAATATCGAGAACCTAGCAAGACATGGCTAGTTATGGGCCTAACTCTCTAAACTCTCCCTAGTGGAGTTGCCAAGCTGTCGCAATGTACCCCAAGGTGGATCCTCACGAATCTATGGGTGCATACGACTTAAAATATTTTTCTAACTTGGCAATGTCTTTCTGACTGAGACTTTTCCTTCGTGACGTGATGAGAATGAGAAAGTACAGATTCTCGACTTATGACACAGTGAGGGGGACCATAAGACAAATCGCTCATCTTATTGGTCTCGGATGACCATCACAAAATGGCCAATGCTTGGAGTTGCCACCGATCATTTCAGGCTGGCATGACTGGATGCCTATTGAAACCTGTGTTTTAAGTTACGAAACTCAAAACATCGATCCCATGGTCTACGTAGTACAAAGATTCATCGTTTAGGTTCGGGAGTTGGTTATGCACGATGAGGTATGAACCTCTTCGCGATGCTAGAAATCGATACCTTACTAGCTACATTTTATGTCGATTTTGATTTTTTCGATCTTAACTCGTCACTATTTCGATATAACCCCTTTTAATGCATGAATTTTATGAAAACACAAATCCAAGTTTTGATGAGAAAATTTAATATCATACACATCCCGGAGAGATAGGGAATATAGAAATTTTTCATAAAAATGACCTCTGGATTTTACTTTGAAAATAGAATGTTCCACTTTGGGCATTGGAAAGATACCACATGGAACATCACCTTTAATTTTATTTGAAAAGTTTGGAAAACATGAATGCAAATAATCATCACAAAGAAATCACGTTGGTATGGCAACAAATAAAGTAGCATAACATGGACCATTCAATGTAATGATAAAGGTAAGAGATGGACTATTGGAATTTATCTCGCAATTGGCATCAATTATCTAAGAATAACCGAATCATCAAGTTTCAAGACACATCTAGGTTCCTTGATTGAATGAGGTTTTCTTGACACATTCATGGAAGCCTGAGGAGGGAGAAAAGTTTAATTGTAGTTGAAAAACAAGGTTGGAGTATCCTCTCAGAAAGATAGGGTTGGAGTATCCCCGTGGATGACAAATAATTTTGACAAAGGAAGATTTCTAAATCTTGACAATTTTGAAAAGTGGGGTTAGAGTATCCCCTCGAAAGGTCAAGGTTGGAGTATCCCCAAAAGTGACATATCTGACACTTTTTAAATAAGTCGAGTTGGAAAGCTTAAGTTTACAGAACTTCGTAATCTAGAAAATGAGTGAGCATTTTAATGATTTTTGGCAACAAAAGTTGTTAATGAGGATGGTAAAGATGTAAAATATATTTGTGTCTTGATACCAGCCTATGGAAGGTCAAAACATGTTTTCAAAGCTGATCGGGGTGATATGGTGACATTCAAATGTCTCGAGACAAAGCTCGGGAAAATAACTCAATTTTGACCATAACCGAAAGTAAGGGACAGCATCGCACTATTCCCCTTTCTGAATTTATTCTAAATTGATTTGAAGGCTTTATAGGGTGAACAAGATACCGTTAGAGAGGTAACTCGATGAGGGCCAATTTAAAAATATTCCTAACATCCCAAAAAATAACTTTCCGAGGGAATAAATTTTCAAATTTGGGTCATTTATGCTACTGACAAAGCATGTGAGGAAAAGGGTGTGTCAAACTTCAAAAAATCATTTCAGACTCATTTGGTATCAAAAAATTGCAAATAATACCTTTCCAGAAAGGGAATTTTATGAGCTTTTTAGGAAAAATGTTGCAAAGATTTGGAAAAATCGTTTAATGGGCCTAAAGGGCCCACCAGAATGCACTTTGTTAATTTGAGGGATTCCAGACAGTCTAGGTTTGAAAAATCATAACTCTTTCATCCGGACTGATCCAGGGGTGAACAAGACCTCATTTTAAAGATATTTTGACACACTTTCAGAGAAAAATAGTATAAAATTCATGAAAAATAGTTTTGGATTTTAAAGTGATTTTTCAATTTGTAATAGTGATGCTGCCAGTAGGGGATAAAGCAAAGCAAGGGATTTTTTTTATTTTTCTTTGTGTTTTTTGCGTCCAAACTCAGGAAAGAGTGGCATGAGCATCATGAACTCATTTTCACAGCCTTGGAGTATTTTGGGAGGATGAAACAGCCCGTTGATCATACCACTCAAGGTTTTGACTCAAAAACAAGGCACAAACATTTTGAGAAAAGTATAAGGCCATTTTTGTTGCAAAATCAAAAGATTTAAGCTCGTTTAACCAAGATTCTAGATCTGGAAAACTTAATTTTCCCTAAGATTTTTGCTAACTTTAAGGAAAATGCTAAGTTCATGCTAACCCTCATTGGTTGAGGTTAACATGCTTGGCTCGGGGAGATTTTGAAAATCAGTTTTTGATAGCCATCAAACATGCATTTAAACAATGAGAAGTCAATGAACATACAAGGAGATGAAACATAACATGAATGGGGATGCTAACTTTACCAATGGTCTAGACAAAGAAAGTGTTATACACTTTGACAAGAAAATGTTATGGATTCTAAAAATGACAATGATTTATGACAAGATGCAAGCTAATGTATAAATATACTTGAGATATGTTAAGATAAGGATTCATACATGGATTAATCATAACGAGATGCATGGATATGGCATAAAATGCATTAGCAAGAGCTATCAAAATAATGAGGATGAAATGAGGCACTTCGCATATCAAAAGGGCATTAAGGCATTCAAATCCTAAACTACCACAACCAAAAGCTATAATAATGCATGAGAATCCTAAGAGGGTGATGGA
>JBBYHK010017262.1:0-11032 GCA_038382065.1 Adansonia grandidieri | reverse complement strand
AAAAATTTTTATAAACGGAATTAGTTAATTAACTATAAATTCAACGTGTTCTTAGAATTTTTCAATATGACTACCAACTCCTTTTTGTCTTTTTCTAGTGTTTATATACAAGTGAAGCTAAATGCAAGAAAATATTTTTTTTAATATAAACAGTTTATAAAAAAAAAAAAGAAGTTTAAGAAAATGACTGTTTGTGATGGCGTTATCAAAGGATCCAACCAATTCTTTTCAGAGTGCTCAGGATCTTTTTAATTTCGAATAATTTTATCTATTTTATGAGTTTATGATGTTACTTGTAATTTTATATATTATTTTAAAAATATTTGATGTCATATTATAATATCAAGTATTATTTTCTTTGAACTCACAGATCCTCAAGATTTTATCTTCTTTTAAATTATGTCTCTTGTGACTTAAACTTAAAATCTCTCACTTTAAGAGTTCCTAAAGCTACAATTTTAAGTCATTAAGCAGAGGACTTCCTTAAAGTGACATAAGTTGAGCTTGGACTCTCTAAAATTTGCTCAATGCCACAAATTATGGCTTTAGGATTCCCTTAAAGTGGCAGGTCTTAGTTTCAATACACAAAAAACGTATTTTGATGGATGATAAAATTTTGAAGGCTTATAAGCCTAAAAGGGATAATACTTGGTATTATGGTATGGCACCAAGTGCTGCCGAAGAAGTAAGTAAAGTCACAGGTGACGTTATAAGCTCATAAGAATGATAGGGTCACCTGATTGTCTTCAATGGGATACCGAGCACTCTTGAGGGAGTTAGTTGAATCCTAAAGCAAGGTCATCACATTGTTAAAAGGACAAAATAATATAATTTTTATAATATTAAAAAATATAAATAATTATAAAGTTTACTGTATGCTTAATTTGTATTTTATGGCTATGTGTAATTGAATATATTTTTATTATTAATTAAAAATATAAAAAAATATGTATTTAACTGAATAATAACATTTTTTTTGGAGTTTAACAAGAAGACATGAACTCAAAAGATTTTACCTTTTCCAAATTTTCTGTTAGCAAAATAAATAAATAAATAAAAATATTAACGAACAATTAAAATGCAATAAGCTTGCTTGCGAACATTGTTGAAAATATTTTTCTTTTTGCGGAATTTGTCCGAAACATAGTGTTCATTACTGTTTATACATTGAAAAAGCACCGTAGCACCCAACCTGGATATTTTAGTGCCTTTCTTTTGTTTTCTTGTAGTGAAAACGAAAACAGAAATTTGTGGGGTACATCATATTTGACGTAGCTTTATTGGGCCATCTTTGGGCTCACAACTTTCGGTTTCTTGGAACATTTTGGGCCTATAATGTGCTTCCACGTAAAATTATTACGAGCGTTAAAATTTAAATTTAAATTATATTAAATATTATTTTTTAAAATTAATTACATAAATTTATCGAATTAAGTTTTAAATTATTCTCACGTATAAAGTTAAAAACTTGTCAAAATAATTTACAATTTCTCATCTTTCTAAGCATGTCCAAAATAATATCTCACTAGCAATTTTATCGAAATAATCATATGTATATGTGACGTACGTTTATTGGAAAAAAAAAAATCTGATTACCTGAAAACTTACTTTGACATTGGTTAATTTAAGTTATATAATTTAAATTCAAGCTAAACTATATAACTTCAACTACATATTCAAGTTGATATGAAAACTTAAATTATTCAAACTACTTAATTTGACATTTTAATCCATTTTTTTTTCTTTGTGAGTTAGATTTTGCTTACTCTTAGCTGCTAGATAAGGGGAAAGATCGACAAATGGTGTATGGACAAGCAC
This sequence comes from Adansonia grandidieri, assembly GCA_038382065.1. Taxonomy (NCBI): domain Eukaryota; kingdom Viridiplantae; phylum Streptophyta; class Magnoliopsida; order Malvales; family Malvaceae; genus Adansonia; species Adansonia grandidieri. The sequence goes on along the minus strand of JBBYHK010017262.1, from coordinate 9,214 downwards.
CAACAAGAACACACACGTTAGGCTTTCATAACGTCTCGAAGGAAGCACAAAAAAGTATTGAAATAACATTTAACATTTTGTTGCATGGAGAAAAGGGAAAAAAAAAAAAAAGGGGCAAAGAGTCAACCAATAAAAGTAGATTAAAGATTAATAATTTTTTTAGCCATTAACAACTTATCAGTAGGTATTTGGGCAGCACAACCAATTGACGAAACAAAAGACAACGATGGACGAACATGTAAATCCAGGCACATGCTTGGAAAAACGAGACCTATTTTTAAAGCAACCAATGCTGTACAAAAATAGATTATCATTTATATAAAAGTAGAATGAGCAAACGAAAATAAAAACATGGAAAAAAGAACACACACGTCCTGCAGCAAAAGAAAAAGTAAAAGGCTATTTGTAGTTTTTTTTTTTTCCCTTTCCCCTTTAAGGTGGATTCGATCAAATCATGTAGCGGTAGAGCGATCATTTAATCCCAAAATAAAGAAAAAACAAAAGTTTTCCAATAAAACGACATCGAGAGAAGCACGCACCCATCGGTCACTTGGCTAAGCGAAAAGGGAAAAAAAATTGAAAAGCGCACCATGCGACAAATATTTTTAATTAAATTCAATAATTTATATATTTATATTATATTTATATATTTTATTATATTATAATTATATTTAAAAAAATTTATATTTTTATTAATTTTAATATATTTATAATTTATATTATATCAATTTTAAAAATATAATTATATTGTATTATATTTTTAATTTTATAATATTATATTTATATAATCATATTAAATATTATTAAATTTATCTTCAATGCAGTTTACAGTAAAAAATATCCGGGACAAAAGCACGCTGGACAAAACAAAAGAGGAGTCCATCAATTAAAAGAATGTTCGAAGCATGCCACGTGATAAGCGATTTCAATGCAAAATAACATGAAAAGCCTATAGGAGAAAAGCGCGCTTCGGATTAAGGAAGCAACAGACTGGTAGTTAAAAAGGCTACACAAAACAACCCGTTTAAACATCCTTTCAATATTGAACCTGGGCAAGAAGAGGAATTGCACGGGAACAAATGAATACCAACTATCCAACGCGGCAACATTTAATGCATACGTCTAGAGAAAGTGGACCTTACTTGGGCACATGAAAAGTAACCTTGAAGTGGCATCGCATTCCATGATCAACTAGAACCATTGACCAAATTAAATTGAATGGCGTCATTTTAAAAATAAGTCAGGGAAATTGAGAAAGAGTTAAGTCAGTGTGTTGCGAATTCAATACGTTAGATTTGGATAAATAATTTTTTTTATATTAAAATAGAATTTAATTGTCAAATCGAATTATTTATTTGATTTCTTTTTAAATGGTCGTTATAAAATAATTGATTAATTTGAAGTCATCACTAATTTATCTAGATTAAGTGAATTAGTCACCTATCACATTTCATCTTTTAAGGGTTATGAAAACCTTCAAAAATAATCTTCGATGTCCGCTTAAAAATTAAATATTCGCGCGAAAGTATTTAGACATCGGTTATGTGCAGGAAGAGACGAGCACCGTCACGACGCCAATAAATTATACCTCTTAATTATGTGTCATCCTAAATTTCGATTAAAATTAGTTTTAAATTTTTTTGAATTTTGAAATTATCAAAAATTGATGTTATCATTCCAATTACAATTAAATTGGGTTATAATTAAGTAGCTTTAAAAATCAAAATTTTTTTGCACCCTCCGAAAAACTTGGAGGAGTACAAAATTTTAATTCTTGGAAAACTCAAAAATTTTTGCTTTATTTATTTAAAGAAGGTAATCTTTTGTTTAAAATAATTAATGAGACACATTTCATATGTTAAAAGATATCAATGGACTATTTTGACTTAGGAATATAAATTTGAAATTTATTAAAAATATCCGTACTATATTTAATAAAATTAGATGCATGATTGTCACCTAAATAACCTTAATGGATATGTATCAACATGAAAAATACCTACATGACCCTAAAGACTTGATATTAACGTAATATTACCTAAATGACCCTAATTAGAGAAGCTCGAAAAGCCGTCCAATATTTGAAAGGGCTTGAAAATTTTATTAGGCTCGAAAAATGAGTTTGAGCTTAAAAATGAGCTCGTTTAAAAAATAGGTTGGGCCATGTCTCCAATATTTAAGGCCCAAGCCTGGTCCGACCCGACTTATTTTCAATTATATAATATATATTAGTTTTATATTTATATGAGATTTAATTTTTATTATATAAAGAATATATATAATATTATACTGTAAATATTAAAAAATATGTTAAGTTAATTATATTTTAAAACTTAATAAAAGAATATTTATATTACTAAAAATTAAATTTTTAAAAAAATTAAAAAATATAATATAAACGAGCATAAAAGTACCATATGACCTTAGAGACTCGTTTTAATGCACTATTGCCTTAATAACCCTAATGGATATGTATCAACATGAAAGTATCCATATGACCCTAGAGACTCGGTATTAACATGAAACTTTCTAAAATGACCTTAATGCACATATCTCGATATGAAAATGCCAACATACTCCTACAGACTCTAATTTCCCATAAAACTCACTAAAATGACCTTAATGACCATATATTGATGCAAAAATAACCATATAGCCCTACGGTGATGGAAATTACAAAAATGACCTTATGTTATACAAAATGACCAAAATAGCCAAAAATGAATTAAAATTACTAAATGGTCTTTAGATTATGTAGATAGCCTAAATGACCCTGAAATACATGAAAATTGCTAAATGGTCCCTATAAGTTTGACCCATGCATAAAGTGTTTATAATATACATGTAAACACTTTGGAAAAATTACTGAAAACCCCCATAAATTTGGCCAACCCTAGAATACAATGAGAAATATTTTTTTTTTCAAAAACAAATTATAATAACACCATGCACGACTTTTATGCACAAAAAATATTTTACCAACTTAAACTTACACGAATCCATAAACATCATTATCACCACAAAATTCTTATGGAAATGGCAAGGAACATGAATAATGAACATATGACATAGAATGACATGGAATGCATGCAACATACATTACATGAACGATAAACAACATAGGGTAACTAATAAAGGTTTAAAACAAGGACTGTCACATGGTAGAAATAAACTGGAAATTAAGCAAACTTAGTTTAAAATGTATCAAACAAGCTTTTATGATTCAAGGTTGATTTTTGGTGAAACTTAAAACACAAACAACCCAGATAACAAAACAAAAACACCTTGAGATTGTAGCCCAAGTTTTGACCATAAACTTGGTTGTTACACTTTTGGCACAAATCATCACCTTAGGCTCCTCAAGCTCACATGAGATAAAAGAAATATATGTAAAAATCAAAGAAAATAATGTTGTAACTAAATAAAAAATAACCTTGAGATCACTTTGTAAGAGCTCTCTCCTACCTTTCTTTTTTCTCTTTTTTTTTTTCTTTTCTATTTTTCAACTGAAAATTAGCTTTTTTTCCCTTTATTTTAGACGTTCAAGGGAGTTATAGAATCCCTCTCGGCTGACCATCTCATCCTATATGCATGTTGTCATTTTTCTTAATTCCCCATGCAAGGTTACTTGCAAGCAAACCACTTAAGCCCCTTATATGCTCTGATAAATGGCTGTCATCTTCTAAATGGGGTATGAAGTGAGCTTGTTCTGGTGCAAAAACCTTCCATGCAAGCCCAAAGGTGGTTACCCTCTTAAACGGCCATATCTTCAAACTATGAATGAAAAGCCCTTTAACTTTAACTTAAAATAGGTTTTCATTGCATTTTAACCAAACAAAATTCTATTAGTCGAAAAAACTAATTAGAAGCTCCCTCGGTTCCTTACCTAGTTAGAAAACTTTCTCTAATTGGAAGGATTAAACCAATATTAAAAAAAATTACACCAAGCTAGCTGGTTTAACCGAAAAAACAAGTCTAGCAATTTTATACATATATATATAATCAAAAAATCATCGACTCACTAAGAATTGGTGCAAAAATAAAAAAACTAATAAAAACCCATTTAAACAGGACATAAACCACTACCAAGCATTTTCTCAACACCTATGAAAAAAACCAACCAATATAAATCAATCTTCTAAAATAGGAAGAATAATATTTGAGGCATCCATGGCCAGAGGCGTAGTTTGACCAAAATAGAGAAAGGGAGGCGTGAATGGCCATGATAGGAGAGGAAGTGAAAAAGGATGAAAAATTTCCAGAATATGTATGGTTTCTAAAATGCCTAATACCACCATTACTTATTAGGCCAAAGAAAATAAAGGAAGAGAGAAAGAAGAATTTCCAGAATATGTACGATTTCTAGAATGCCCAATACATCAGCACGTATCGGACGGCTAAAAAAAAGAAAGATAAAAAAAATAAAGAAAGAGAGGTGGCCAAAAAGAAAGAAAAGTAGTTTAGGGTTTTGTTTTACACTTTTAATTTTAGATTAGATTTTAACTTTAGATTAAAAATTTAAAATAGAAAACAGAAAAGAAAAAAGTGTTGGACCTACTTAAGCCCAAGTTAAATCGGTTCATTCATACTCCTTTATTATTATTATTATTATTATTATTATTGGGTTAAAGCTTAAGATAAATTAGGTATAATACCTTTTGGGCCACATCATATCCCTTTAGTTGAATTGATCGATTCAACCGTTGAATTGAAAATTGAAGATTTGACTGATTCGACCTCCAATTCCATTTTTTATTCTTTGGATTAAATTAAAATTTTAAGTGTTTAGCCAAAGAGAAAATATTTTGAGAGCTCTTTATTATCCTAAGTTAAAGTAGAAAGATAAAATGAGAGTGTTTAGCATGATTGAAATATGATCCAATGTCATTTGGAATAATGAAAAAAGTAAATGATATAAAAACTGTGTTTGACCCCTCAAAACTCATTTTTAGCCATGAAATGTTTATACATATGGTGATATATTGATACTTCATGCTAGGGTATCGATACTTTGTTCAAAATCTATGGATACTTTAGCTTCCAGAAGTTGGAAATTAGCCAATGCATGCCATATCAATACCTTATCGTTGACCCTTAAAACTTTGACTTTTGGAAGTTAAGGTATTGATTTTTATAGGTCAGATATATTGATGCATTTTTGTACTTTGCATGAAACTATACTATTTTGGCTTTCTAACCAATTTCATTTATTGATTTGGTCCTCGACCATCCTAGGCCTTTTAATTAGACCTTCGAGCATCAAAATGTAACTGAGGTGAAAGGGAGATGCAATCCTATCATAGGCCTTGTGTTGGGCATAGTTAGTTCAAAAAGGCTCAGACAAAATCAAGTGTCTACACAACACCCACATTTGAGCTTGAATGATAAAATTAATTGGATTAGGTTTAACTATAAAATAAACTTAGCTCTAGTTTTAATTATGGGTGTATATTTAATTACTTATATTTACTACCCATTAAATTTGAATCCAAAATATATTTTTAATATTTTAAAGGAATTTTTAGATATATTTCACAAATTATCCTTACTTCTAGAATTTTGATTTTTTTTATAAAAATTGGAAATGGCTATTACAAATGATGCGAAAGGTGGTGAATAAATGGTATGGTAGATTTTTTATAGATTACGTATTGGAATGACTATAGTGGGAAAGAGCAGGAAGATGAACTATCCATTGGCCTTTTTTTTTCTTGCTTTTTTTTTTTTTTGCTTTCCAATTTTTGTTTAATTTTTTCTTTTGAAAAAACAAGATTGACATCTAGATGATAAAAACTAAATAGATTGTGTTAGCTTTTGTAGTAAAAAAAATTAAAAAGGGGTGAATTGAGTACTTTGTTTAAAGTGGAAATTAGATATGGAAAAATAACATAAACAAATTTCTCAAAATCATTATTGTCAAAATAAATAAATGATTGTGTTAGCTCACAAATAATTATCTTGAGAAATTTCAGCAAATACTCAATGACAATTAGAAATGCAAATAAAATAAGTAATGAGTAGGGAAAAAGAATCAAATACAATCAATTTATAGAGGTTCAACCTAATGCCTACGTCTTTTCACTTAGCTGCACTTGCCAAGGAGTTTCCAATTCACTATCTTGAATTGCTACCTTCAAGGGAAAAGTATAACCTTTACAATATTTATCTTTTGACTACGCATAGATAGCAACCTTTTTCCCTTATCGTTTGAAGGCTTAGATAGAACTTATCTACCTCTTAAGAATTTGGTAATAACCTCTCCCTTTTACAAAGGTATTATGTAAAACAAAGAAAATGTTTACTAGACTCGATTTTTAAAAGGTTTAAGCTAAAAAAAAAGATTACAAAATGATTGAATTACAAAGAAATACAAGAATGATAGGAAGTGTAAGCTTAGAATAATGATTAACTACTTGAAAGCTTGAAAGAAATTAAAAACATACTTTAATCTTTCTCTCTTAGTGTTTTTTGCCTTCGGAAGTGTTAGAGAGTCTTTTTAATAGCTTGGGAATGATTTGTGACTGTTTGGAGTTGATTAGGAAAGAAAAAAGTTGTTGGATGCTTGAAATTCTTGTTTTTGCAGTTCATTCAAGTGATAAAGTATCGATGCCATATGGATAGTTCTTTTCATAAAACTTAATAAATATGAACATTGAAAGGTCAAGTATTGATATTTGAAAGTGAAGTTTCACTACCGTAAATTGCTTGAAGTCAAAAGTATCAATACTATACTACCCCAGGAATTTCATTTAGGTATTGAAAATAAAGTATTGACACTGTATAGACACCTTCTTAAAAAGTATTGGTATCATATGGATACTTTCCTTAAGTTTTCTCAAACATTGTTTTCTAGACTTTTTAAAATAAGTTCATTTCATTTCAAAATATTTTAAATATAAGTGTCATTTAAGACCATGTAATTTTCGAATACTTTGGGGTCAAAGATATTTTAATATTTTTTAAAGTATTTTCAACTTATTTAAAGAAAAATACTAAATTGAAAACATTTATACTCAAGCTAATTAAGTTTAAGATTTTGTTTTATCAAAACTAAGATCCATTTAGAGCTAATATAGCTAACAGATTGGTTTTCTTTCTTTTATCTACCATCTTCTTCCACAAAAAATTTTCCCTTATTTTTATCCTTATCTTTTCCTTTTTCTTTCATGTAAGATTATTCTGATCCCCATTTTTTTTCCTATTTGTAGAGAGAGTCAAGTTATCTCCTGGAATATCAACATTGAAACTAGTCTTACTTTCCCTGTTTTCCCCAAAAAAAAAAAATCGAATGTTTAGGCCCAGCAAAAGAAGTCTAAAAAAATTCCTTAGGTAAGAAACACAAAGACAAATATTTTTACTTTAAATTTTTTTCCTATCTTTAACTATTTTTATTTTTTAGACTAAATAAAAATTGCATTTTGTATATTTCTATGGTTTCACGTTTGTTGTTTGTTTTACCTATTATATAATCTTAGAATTCATTTGGATCATTAGATTTTAACTATATTGTTGTGGTTAAAGTTGAACAACTTAATCATTACAGTCTTCAAAACTTTTAAGAATCATTGTTGAGGTCATTATGCAAGGTTGGACCACTTGATTACATCTTGATTTTTGTTCTTCTCTTTTAAGTTGGAATTATTTGATTTATTAAATTGATGTTAAAATTCCTAGAGAATTTGAAAGGTTAAAACCAATTTGGTGGGGAAAGAGGATTCGAAGAGTTTTATGAGATTAGAAATAGGTTAGATAGGTATTATTGGAGATTTGATATACAGAGATGGTTAGATACGTATTACTGCTTTCATTTTTCCTATATTTGTCTGCCCTTATTATTTAAATTGTATAAAATTTACATTTTTTATATTTTTAGGCACATTTCCAAATTTATTGTCTATTTTACCTATTGTATCACTTTTAAAAATAATTTGGCTCATTAGATTTTAATCATATTATTATGGTTAAATTAAAATAACTTAATCATGATTTTGAATGCCAAGAAAAAAAAATCCTCAAAGTTAACCATCATTAACATGTTTAAATAGCAAAACATGAGTGTCTTCTTTTGATAAGCCATTTTTACTTTGTATTAATCCGCATAATTATTGGATATCAATGGGCCTAATATATATATATATATATGTATATATCTACAAATACGAAATAAGATAACATTACATAAGTTGTTGTACGTAGATACACAATGCATAAATACGTTGTACAATTGATATCCATAGTAAATGAGAAATTGGTCTCATTGTGCCCACTTAAAAAGAAGAAAATTTGGCTGTTGGTGTTGGATGGTGAACAATCCAATATTGATAACTTAAAGGCTTAACTATGTGGTATATATTAGCTAAGTTCTAATATAAAGGTAGGCCCTAAAGGGCACCCAAGCTTTTGCTTAAGGATTGACGTCTACTCAAAGTTCAACCATACTATACAAGTGGGCATTTCGCAACCGTTGAGCCCAGTTGAGCTTGGGCTTGGGTTATGCATTATTTTTTTGGAGCCCAACTTGTTAGTGTGTAAGTCCAATTGAATTTTAATCTAGGTAAGATATTTTGATTTTTAAATTATTTACCTAGATTCTATGAATTTTGATTTTTTTAAAAAAAGTTTAGTTGGTTGTTCAAATTTAAAATTTAAAATCTAATTCAATTTCGATCTTTTAAATTTAAAATCTGAATTGTTTTTGACCCTTTTAACCGATTAGATTAGGTTTTTAACCCTTATAAATAGGATAAAACCTGAGAAGGAAAATCCATCAAAAAAATACTACTTTCCTATGCTCCTCAGCATCCAATCTTGCTTCATCCGTAAGAGAGATTATCATCGCTCTTTGGTTCGTTGTGTTGTGATTGTAATTGCTATCAACTGCAATGAGATCAAAGACACCTGAGAGATGTGTTTCAGATTTTGTCGAGCACGTTGTAGGTAGGTACAAAATGTTTTAAAGTCAAAGAATCAACCTTGACTTGATTGTGTTATCTTTCATACTTCAAATTCAATAAAACTAATTTACTTATATTTTTGTCTGCTTATTTTATACTTTTGATTATCAATTTTTGTTTAACGGTTTGTTTGTGTATGTAGTAACTCACGACTAACAATAATTTCGTCTCAACCGGAATGACATTAATGATGCCTAAGAGATGTGTTTCGGATTCTGCCGACCACGCTGCAGGCAAGTAGATAACGTTTTAAATTAAAA
>JBBYHK010017221.1:0-11037 GCA_038382065.1 Adansonia grandidieri | reverse complement strand
AAGGATCTGTTGTTCCTTCCGCAGAGATGAAGACATTGCCTCGTCAGCAGATTTCACAGCATAAAACTGAGGAACAGGAGCCATTATTTGTACAAGATGTACAACCCCATATGCTCCCCTTCCAAGAACCTTAACCCTTACTCATTTCAACACCATTCTTTCTTCCTTTTTTTCTTGACTTGAGAAGCTCAGAATCTTGCTTGAACTCTTGTTGAAGGATTTTGGATTATGGCATGTTATTTGCTTGGACATATAACCTTAAAGCTTTCAAATTATTTTAATGAGATTATAATTACATGTTTAAATTACAATAGAAATCATTAATTAAATAAATTATATATAACTAAATAAATTTAATATAAAATTAGGTCAAATTTATACATGATTAAAGCTGAACACGATTTAATTTTCTTTTGAAATAAAACTATTTCAACTATCAAAAAAATTAAATTGGACTTATGGCTTAGGCTTTCAAATTGTTTTTGTGAAATTATAATTACGTGTTCAAATTACAATATATAGGAATTAATAAATTATATATAGATAGTTAAATTTAATATAAAATTAGGCTAAATTAATATAGGAGAAAATTTGAACATGAGAATTCGAGCTTTTAAAATTTTCTCATTATCATTGAAACTAAGTTTGATCGGTTGAATTTTTACTTTAATTTTTTCATTTATATGGACATTATATTTCTCCATTTTTTAAAATCAAAGAGGAGGGTGTGTTTGATAATCATTGAACCTTATTATTTATTAGCACCACATGAAACCATGCCATTTCTGACCAAACATATTCACTATGGTAAAATTTAATTTTACCATCATTTATAAATGCAAGTAAAAGATCTCAAAACTACCCTTATTTATGTTATCGGTTGTTCTTTAACCGCCGAGTGACCATCAGTTAGATGTGTTAGTAAAAATATTCTGATGGTCGAACCATCTATGTTAAGACAACCATTATTTTTTCCGACATGACTTTTACTTGGGCCTTTAAATACTTCTAAAAGCTTAAATTTTTTAAATGCATTTTAAAGTACTTCTAAAAGTCTCTCTAAAAGTCATGATTTATATTTTGTCAAATAATTTTTTACACTTTAACCACTCTTATAAATGCCTATAAAAATTTAAATTCTTTATATACGAACTACCGTTAGAAATGATGTTACTACATCAAATAATATTTATAATTATAATCATAAAAATTCATTTTTAATGATTTTTAAAATGATTTATGATATTAATATATTTTGTTTATAAAAAAGAATTAAATCTATATATAAATATAATTCAAGCAAGGATTGAAGTAGCCCTATTTCATGAAAGATGATGCAACACAAGTTTGTTGTGAAGTCTATTTAAACACAATATATATATATATATATATATATATATAAATAAAACGGTGATAAGAACTACAACAATGAGATGTAAAATTTAGAATAAAACCAAAATTTTCTTAATAATAGCATAAACAACAAACAGCTTGTGAAAGATGGTTAAGACTATTGCCTTCTTGAAATATTGAAATACAACAAAATAATCCTCCCTCCAAGTTCTTTCCCTCTCATCATAAATGAAAGAATGATGCTGCCCGATCCATCAATCCAATTTGACCACTTGGAACAAGCAACCGTATAGATTTCTACTTATGCACTCCTGTATAGTTCCAGCCTCATAATATGAGCAAGAGCACTACGTTGCTTCATGATTGCTGAATCCTTATTCAAATAGTGCTGATATACCGTTTTTGCTACGAGAATTTTCCCCAAAATCAATCACATCTGCTTTACCATAACAAGTAAACATGACGATGGTGGTAAGTAAGAGAGATTTACCATTCTTGCGTCCTGAGTTCACCTAATTCAGTGTTAGACAAAGTCAAGCAAGCTTCTTTTAGCTTCAAGGGACTTGACAATAACTGCGTGGTTTCTGCTCATACACTGTCAGAGAACCCATGATAAAAAATATATATTGAGTTTGATATCATTTAGAATTTCAAACAATTGATATCTACGCAAGAAACATTTTTTTGTTGTCTATGAACATACCAATTCTTCTAAGAGTCATTCTACTACAAAAAAAAAAAAAAAAAAAAAGAAAAAGAAAAATGTCACTACCCCTAGATGAACATGAATCACACTGCTATTAGAAGGCTACACAAACTTTCATAAATATGCAAACCTTAGAATAAAACCTACAATGCTAACCTCTCACAATCAAGTATCTTCAGTCAAGATAAACTTGCAAATCAGCTTCTAAGAGAGGAGTCCTCAAAAGGCATCCATCAACTATAGAACCAAGACCACCCCCATGAGAATATCTCCAAATGTTGTTAACTCAGAAATAATTTCCAAATGTACTTCCAGGTGCTTGTATCTTAGTTACGCGGTGACTTTGTTCAAAGAGATCAATATTGATTGATTGAAATTCTCAAGTACGTTTGCTTAACTATTGAAATTGGCATTCTAGAAATAAAAAGAATGATAAATGAGAAATAAACGAACATAACATCACCAACCGGCTTTGTGTAGAAACCAAGTAGTCACACCATTTGCAAGGACCTACACTGAATACAAAACTCCTATTAGACCAAACAGAATATAACTCTCTTGCAATATATGAACTCTTTATGGCAAAACAGGGCTTTGCCCAACTAAGAATAAGTTCTATTAGAACATGCTCATAGAGGGTTGGGATTCCTCATCTTTGATACAGAACAAACTTTGGTTTGGAGAGCATGAGAGCTCACAGAATCGAATCAAAAAGTTTCTCAAGCATGCTGACAGCCTACAAGGAAAGGAATTTCTAGTAATTATGTACAAATTAAAATAAATTATATAAGGAAAAGAAGAAATTATGATGGAATATGCAATTGACCACGTCCAATTGATTAGAGCCTACAAAAATAGTCTCCATCTCTTACAAAGCTTGATCACCAGAACAACACTCTGATGGTCCATTTAATCTCAACTATTCTGCCATGACTTATCTCACGTCCCTTCATCTTAGTTCTAATAATCTTCATGGTCCACTTCCACATAGCCTGTCCTCTTGCAAGAGATTGAGCATGCTGAATCTTGCCAAAACAACCTTTCAGAGTCAGGTCCTGAGAATCCTCTTACTCTCCAAGACCAACCTTGTCTAAGATTCTATAATATTGCAAAAACTTAAACTATTCTGATTTGTTAATGAAAACCTTCAAAAGGAAAAATTTCCTATCAATGTGAAATTGCAATTCGGAAGCCTCCAGGTACACAAGCATTGCCTATTCTGAACAAAGAGGTTCCTTTCCCCTATGGTTACTGGTGCAATGGGTTACAGATCTCGGATCCGTCCATTCATTGCCATGAGTATTATACAACAGAGTCCATTCATTGTTTTAAAAGAACAAGCGAAAATTTTCTAAGTAAGATTTAAAGCATGACATTGACATAAGTATCATACAACAAATTCCATTCAGTGCTTAAAATAGTTATAAAGTTCATCGGTAAGTAACAATTTTATACTTCTGATCAAACTAGAAGGGCATATATAGTCAGACTTGAGCTTGATTGACATTTGGAAATCAAATGAAAAAACAAGACTATAGTGGATCATATTTCAAATCTATAAATTAAAGAAAAATAATAAATTGATTAGTTCTTTTAAAAGTCAAAATTTTGTTAGTTCATTAGAAAACCAAAATCAAAGTGGTGAAACAACCTTGCAGAAACATTGGTGATTGCCATGATCTTCGATCAGCATAGTTCAGAATCAAGATGGCGAGAGCATAGTTGTCCACATAGATCAGCATAGTTTATGCCGATGAAACCTTTGTAAAAGGGATTTTGCTGGCGCTGAGAGTCCGCATGCCAAAATTAACCATGCATTAATAGATGGTTTAAAAATGGAAAAATGAGTTCAAAATATTACATTGCCTGATTATCTTGTAAACTAATTAATGTTAACTTCAAGTAGATTTGTTTTTGGTGATGAATAATGCATTGAGGGAGAAAAATAAATGTAACTAGCGTTTGAATCCTCTATTACTTTAGTTTATTGTCCACTTGAAGACAACTTTTAAAGTAAGATATAGATAAAAAATAATATAAACTTAACATGAGTACACTAATTTAATTCATTATATGTACATTATATGTAAAATAATTACAAAAATATGCAAATTTAATTCATTTATATTATATCGATATCTATCATTTATATTCATATTAAAAAAATAAAAAATAATGAATATAAATCTAGCAATTCATCTAATAACTTAAAATTTTTAGCATCATTTAACATATTTTTTGTACTATTTAATTATCATAATACTTTTTCTTTTGACAAAACCTACAGTCTTAAAAAATATTTACTGACATCAACCATCTCTTATTATTCAATATTAATTTTCGAAAAATTAAATAATATAAAATAAATTTTAACTCAATAATTTAAAAACAAAAAAATTAATAACCTTTATTTTTAATAAAACCAATCATTATACAACACATGTGACACAAAATTACAAGTTTTTTTAATAATGTCACACATGAACACAATATAAAAAAATAACATTACCACAATACAAAATACATGAATGTGAACAAATTTTTTTAAAAAAAAAAGACCCGAAAGCAACATAAAGTTAGGAGTTATTTGAATAATGTTAATGGAGCTAGTAAATTTGCACATGAAATGAACAAGATATGCTAAATAACTAAAATACAATGCAACACAAAAAATAACGCTAGCATAATACGATTGTACAAATATGTCAAAATCTAGATATAACATATCAATATATATATATATAATACACTAGATATGATTATAACATAAAAAAATACAAATAATACATATAATAATTATTCCAAAAAAAAATATTGCAATTGCTTGCCATGTGGGAAGCAATTGGTTCCTCAATTGATCAATCAACTAGTTTGTGATTTGTGTGATGCACAATTTTATTTATTTAAATTTATATATGTATATAAATATTAATTGGTATTCTTTTTAAATTTATATTTAAGTATAGATACCTAATTTCGTTCATACCCCTCTCCGATGAATTGGAAATGGGTGGCCATATTTGACACCTGTTTGGTCATAGTACGATGATTGCTAGCCAACATGGCCGAAAAATTGCAATTTTAAGACTTGTAGAGAATAAACCATGGTTAAAAAAGACAAATTTTGGAGAGAAAAGTTAATTTTTAATTTTTATCTTTTAGGAAATTAGGGTTTGATTTTTGAATATGCCATCCTTGATGTAATATCCTCTTTTAGGAAATTTCGGAAACCCTTTTTGCAAATATATACGAGTTGACCATCGTATATTTTTACAAATACTTATGTAATATTTATGTTCATATTTACTCTAAAGTAAAAAAAAAAAAAATTGAGGAAAAATTTATATTAGCATTTATATCACTAGGTGTCAAAATTTTGAATTTATTAAATAATTTTTAATTCTTGACTGTATCACGAGTTTCCTTCTTATAAATATATTTTAAGTCCTGGATTTTTTATTTTTTTATACATTTTCAATTAAACATTTTTTATTCAGCTTTTTAAGATTAAAGTCATTTTTGAATTTTTCACTTTTTAAAAATACAAAATTTTTTTTGTAAGGTCTTTCTCGTAAACTTTTACGAGTTGAATTTTTGTCTCACACATGAGACTTTCCCAATTTTTTTACATTGTTAAATGGAATTCCAGATTTTAGAATTCAATACTTTAGATATTTTCTTAAATGCTTTTTAGTGTGAATTCATGTGCGAATATCCTCCTTAAGATGTTAGTACATGGAATTCTCCACTAACATTTTTTGTATAAGGAAATAAAAATTTATTCTTCTGATACGTGAGATTTTGGAAAATTCTCATGCTTTTTTTTTTTTAATTAAAGGTTCTAATTGAATTCACTTTCTCGATTTTCCACCTTAAATTTTTCTAATTGGATTTTTACATATTAATTTTATTGATTCAAATTTTCCTTACGAAATTTTAATTGAAATTCCTACATGATTAAATTCTTAATTTAATTTATCATATGTGGAATTTTGATTCATCATTTGATTACATGGATCTTAATCCAATTTTTTTCCTTTTACACTTAAGCCCTTCCAACCAAACTTCTTCCATTTGATTTTCAGTCAAAGCTTATTACACATTAATTTCTTCAATTAATTTTTCCTTATGGTATTTTAATTAG
Source organism: Adansonia grandidieri (assembly GCA_038382065.1). NCBI lineage: Eukaryota > Viridiplantae > Streptophyta > Magnoliopsida > Malvales > Malvaceae > Adansonia > Adansonia grandidieri. The sequence goes on along the minus strand of JBBYHK010017221.1, from coordinate 4,834 downwards.
AAATTTTACATAATTAAATTCTTAATTGAATTTTATCATATGTAAAATTTTAATTAACCCCTTGAGTATATGAATTTTAATTAAACTTTTATTTGTTTTCAATTTAGTCTATGCAATATAAATTTTTCCGTGAATTTTTAATTCCAACAAGTTTCCATTTCATGTGGGACTAATTTAGCTCAAATTGAACTTTTTTTTCCAACCAATTGGTTTAATTCATACTATTTATAACTTAGTTGCTAGTCAACTAGCTTGGTTGGAATTTAATTCCCATCCAACAAAGTTTAGTTCTATCCCAACTAAATCCAAAATTTGGATAAGAAATGACTTGATGGATATCATCTTTAGGTGGGAAAATGTAACAGATCTATGACACAAGTATGGCCACTTATTGTCATATATTCTAGTTGTTTGATGTATTGGGGCACTGAGTTTTACATTGGATTTAAATAGATTAATTGTTGGAAAAATTTTGGTGTCTAAAAAACTAAACACTGCGAAACACGTAAACTGGTTAAACAATACTAATCTAAATCACAAATGAAATTATGCAAAATTATATTACTAGAAAAGAAATTCAAAGAACAAATTTTGATCGAGTCAAGGTTTGTAACCTCTGACCTTAAGACGTTTATTGTCTGTCCAAACATGCTTGACAGATTTTGCAATATGTCTCCCAGGCCTCTTCAATCTCGTTACTAGTCGATAGTCCTTTCAAGCAGTAATACGATGAACCAAAAGAATGATACGATTTTCTCTCTCGAAAATGACATAACACACAATGTTACAAATTGGATGTAAAGCTTGCTTCTTCTTTTCTTTTTGTCCTTCGTCATTTTCTTGAAATTTTTCCTGTCTTTTTAACGAAAACCATGAAACATCATTTCAGGCAATGTACTTAATGCCATACTAGCAATGGACAATAGTTTCAAAACCAAGGCATTAAAGCCAAAAAAACTTATGTTTTTATCATTAAAAGAAACAAATTGTTTTAAATTAAAACAATTTCAAGACCATGGCATTAAAGCCATAAAAGCTATGTTTCTGTCATTAAATTGTTTTAAAATTAAAACAATTTCAAACCAAGCTACGTTTCAATACTAAAATCGAGTCCAAAAATTAATGCTTGAAACTCTTATGGAATTGTTTTATCAGATGATGAGTTAAAATTTTCTTCCTCTTTAAGCTGGCAATTTGAGAATAATTTCTTATTCACCTCAGATATCAATCATGTAAATTAAACCTACACCATGAATCTTGATATGTATATCACATAAACAACTTTGTATAGATGTACATATGTCGTATTTATACATTATTAAAATGTTATTGATATCCAACATTAAGTGGACTGCTTTTTACAGTTTTGAACTGTAGGTCGAAGAGTTTATCTACTCATTTCTTCTACAAATGAAATTATCTTACCTTTCAAAAAAAAATAGTGTGTTGTGGTCGAAATCCCTTTACGGTTCTACAAAATCTTCATCTAACTAAAAAATCTCACTAGCAAATAACCATTTGTTTAACAAATGAGCTATAATGCTAGGAATGATTGGAATTCTTATATACTTATTTTCAAGTTTGATAGACTTAAGTCTCCTAAAAATTTATTCTAGGTCCTGGATATTGGCATTTGGCAGTGTTTACATAGATTTGGCAATATCAGCATCAGCTATTAGCATGGTCCAGGCTATCTGCCCAAGCTTAAAGGTCTTTCCAATATTTGAAAAGGTTTGGTCTATTTTTGATTGAAAAATGGGTTTGGGAAAAAAATAAGTTCATTTAAAAAATGGATTAGGCATTAGCTTTAACATTTAAAGCTCGAGCCTAGCCCTAACTCATTTTTAATTATATACTATATATTAATTTTGTATTTATATAAATTATGTAAATATATATAATATATATAAACATTAAAAAATATGTTAAGTTATTTATATTTTAAAACTTAATAAAAGAAATTTATTAAATTACTAAATATTGAATTTTTTAAAAAATAAAAAAAATTAAATTACAAAAATATATAATATTGGTGGGCCTAAATGGGCTTAGACTATTTATTTACAAGTATTGGTGGGCTTGGGCAAAATTTGAGGCCCATATTTCACGTTAGGCAGAGCTTGGATAATCATGAATAATGTTAATAACATGCGTAAGCTTAGCCCAAATCTAGCCCAGTTCAGCTCGGCCTAGCCCATGAACACCTCTACTAGCTATTGCAGTATGTCTTTGAAAGAAAGGTACTTGAGAATGTTAACCTATCGCACTAATGTTCTTAAGGCTAAAGGTATAATGTTAAACGAAAATATTTAGGGTCTAAAAGAAAGACTGCAGATTTTTTGGACCCATTTCACTATTGTTAGAGTGAACTACATATGGAAAAAACAATCTTCATTGTCTTTCATTAGGAATGTCCTAAAGATGAAAGATATTTTGATGTATTTCATTGGTTTGAACTGATTATTCATATTTATATATTTGAGGTTTCATTATATTATCGCTATTTTGTCCTTGTTTAATTTACATGTTAAAGTAAATGTAAGAAATTATGGCTTATTGACTAATTGTGTTTATACCATTAGAATGTTACATATAATGGGCTTTATATGCAGGAAGATAAAATTCTAAGGTAAGTAGTCTAGATTGATTGTTTGTAGTCTATAAATTTAATGTGAGTAATTATCTCAAGTCAAGATATTATCTCGTTTGAATCTAATTAGGGAGATAGCTTGTATTATGGGTTGACTCAGGAGTAAAGACATAGATATCGCTTAGAGATGGTGATATATTAGACTGAACCAAAGTGAAATTAATCTATTAATAAGCCCATTTACGTGGATTAATTCACTTTTGACTTTTATTGTGTAATTACTTTAATCTTTGTAAGTAATTAACTCCATGTGTATAACCTGTATACTTTGACGTTTCAAAGGCTAAAGCATCTCGAAGTACTAAGCTACTAAACTGGTTTGTTAGGTATATGACTTATATTCAATGAGAGCTTTACTTATAGATATGGAATCATAGCTCCTATAAACAGTTAAGGTTATCCTCTTTTAGGGCATTATATAGGATAGTGAAAATGGATGAGCTTCCGGTCATTTCTATGTCAAATGATAAATTGTTCACATGTGATAGACAATCATTTTCACATATAGAGTATAATGGAACTTTAAGATGAGGTGATCAAGTAGGCAAAACAAACTTTAACCTTAAGTTGACCATAGATATCATATGAGGGTATTACACATATGACAAGGTCATTAGACTAAAAGGCTATTTATAAAGTTTATGAAATATGGTATATAATTAGGAGTGCACTCTCAGGTCTTTAGTAGTATGACTCTGAGAATAATAATTATGTGATTAATTATTCGGTATAGAATAATTAATACATAGATTATTGGAGCCTAATTATATATGTCTAATTGGTCCCTCCACTAGCTCAATATAATTCTTTCACGAATGGTTATTGATTAAAAAACTCTAAGTTAGATGATTATCAACATTGTAAAATGGTATGTCAAATACGCTCATTTCTAAGGGTGTAGGTATTTTCTTTAGTAAATAAATAACAGATAATTTTTGGTATTATTTATTTAGAATATATATTTAATTTGATTAAATATTTATTTAGATAAGAATTAGTAATTTAAATTAATTATATTTATCTTCTAATAAATATAGGAATTAATTTAAATTAAATAGATACAAGAAAATTAATTATTTATAAAATTAATTAGATATATATAAAGTCTTGTTTAAATATTTATTTATAAATTAAATATGTATAATATTCTAAATAAATTAAGAAAAAATATTTTATTTATTTATTTTAATTTGTGATTAAAATTAATTATTTTACTATAATTAATTTTATTTTGATAATTAGGTATATAATTATTCTATTCAAATAAAATTGCCATGATTTTATTCTAAATCAAAATTGGAATTATAAAAATTATTAGGTTAAATAAAATTAACAATTTAACCAGAATTAATCAATATTAAGATTAAGCAGCTTAAACTCTTTAAAACAAATTGGGCCAAAATAATGTATAACTACATTAGAGCTTGATTGAATTTGAAAGCTAGTACCCAACTAGGGTTGTTGGCAACAAAGGCTTTGCAGAATGGGTAAAATAATTATTTTAATTAAACATTAAAATTAAGACTACCTTGTTACCAGTTGATGTAAATAAGAGGCATATGCATAGTGTTTCAGGTTAAACTTTGGCACCACACTAGGGGTTTCTAATCATAACATCTCATGATTCTAAATTTGTTGGCACAAAGAGGTTATTAAGGAGAATCAAGCTATACAAATATGAAGTAAATCGAGACAAACAGTGCCCACACACTCCACCATACGGGAATTAGAGAATAGTGGAGAAGGCTAATTAGTTGATGCTTGCACATGGATCTAGGAAGTCTTGGATGGTATCTGTAGATCTACAACTCAAGTAATCGATTATGGCGATTTTATTGTACATTATAACATAATCTAGTATGGTCTAGTTTAAAAATTTTAATATTTCGCTGTGCATTTGATTTATTTTTTCCTACATCTTTTCCCTCTTAGTCAACAGCACTAAAAAATGTAATAAGGATCACATTATTGACCATTCACTATTAAGGCAGAAAATAATACCGATGGTAATTCCTACATTCTAAAAACAAGCACAAATCATATACAATAATTAAATAATATCAAACCCAACCTCAAAAGCTAGTTCTTAAAGTGGAAAGTCAAATAGGGTATATAATCCACACTCATATATAAGAGTTAGGCAATGCGAAAGTTTTGACAATAATGATGCAAGGTAGACAACTT
>JBBYHK010017210.1:0-11039 GCA_038382065.1 Adansonia grandidieri | reverse complement strand
TTTTTGTCAAAGTGCATAACACTTTCTTTGTCTAGGCCATTAGTAAAATTAGCATCCCCATTCATGTTATGTGCCATACCCTTGTATGTTTGTTGTCTTCTCCTTGTCAAAATGCATGTTTGATGGCTATCAAAAACTGATCTCTGAAACCCCCCAAGCCAAGCATGTTAACCTTAACCAATGAGGATTAGCAGGGATTAGCACTTTCCTTAAAGCTAGCAAAATATCTTAGGAAAAATTAAGATGTCCAGATCTGGAATCTTGGGTAAACAATCTCAAATCTTATGATTTTCCAACGAAAATGACTTTACACTCATCCCCGAAATGTTTGTGCCTTGTTTTTGAGTCAAAATCTTGAGTGGTATGATTAACAGGCTGTTTCATTATCCCAAACTACTCTAAGGCTGTGCAAATGAGTTCATGATGCTCATGCCACTCTTTCCCTTCAGTCATGGACATTTGAATGCCAATGACTTGAGTGTAGGCCCCGTAAACATATGGAAAACGAGAAATATCCCTTGCTTTGCTTTGTTCCCTGCTGACATCCCAACTATTGCAAATTGAAAAATCACTTTAAAATCTGAAACGATTTTTCATGAAATTTTTGATATTTTTCTATCAAAGCATATCAAATTATCTTTAAAATGATGTCTTACTCACCCTCGGATCATTCCAAATGAGAGAGTTATGATTTTTCAAGTCTAAACTATCTGGAACCTCTAGAATCCGAACATGTGTTCTGGTTGGGCTGTTCAGGCCCACTAAATGATTTTTCCACATTCTTCAAACATTTTTCCTAAAATATTCGTGAAATTCCCTTTTCAGAAAGGTATTGTTTGCAATTTTTTGATGCTAAATGTGTCCGGGTGATTTTTCAAATTTTGACACACCTTGTCCCTCATATGCACTGCCAGCAGTACTAGTAATTTGAATTTGAAAATTTATTCCCCTAGAAAATGACTTTTTGGGATATGGGGAATATTTTTGATTGACCCTCGTCGGGTTACCTTTCTAACGGTGTCTTGTCCACCTTCTAAATCCTTCGAACCAATTTAAAATAAATTTGAGAAGCAAGATAGCGCGATGCTGTCTCTTATTTTCAGTTTTGGTCAACATTGAATTGTTTTCCCGAATTTTATCTTGAGACATTCGAATGTCTCCATGCCAGCCCGATTAGACTCGAGAATATGCTTTGACCTCCCATAGGCTTGTACTAAGGCACAAACACATTTTACATCTTTACCATCCTCATTCACAATAATTTCTTTTACCAAAAATTGTTGAAAGGCTCATACATTCCCTAAATCACAAGGTTTTGCTAACTTAAGTTTTCCAACTCAACTTCTCTAAAGAGTGTCAAATGTATCACTTTTTGGGATAATCAGACCCTGCCTTTCTGAAGGATACTCCAACCCTATTTTTCAAAATTGTCAAGATTAAAAAACCCTCTTTTGTCAAAATGATTTGTCATCTACGAGGATACTCAACCCTGACCTTCTGAGGGGCTACTCCAACCTCGCTTTTCAAAATTGTCAAGATTAAAAGAAACCTCCTTTGTCAAAATTATCTGTTATCCATGGGGATACTCCAACTCTGTCCTTCAACTACAATTAATTTTTTTTCTTTTTCTTAGACTTCTATGAATATGTCAGACAAACCTTGTTTAATCAAGTAACCCAGATGTATCTCGAAAATTGTCCATTTAGTTATTCCTAGATAATCGATGCCAATAGCAAGATAAATTCCAATAGCCACCTATTTCCTTTATCATTGCATTGAATGATCCATGTTATGTTACTTCATTTATTGCCTTACTAACATGATTTCTTTGTGATGATTATTTGCATTCATGTTTTCAAAATGTTTCCAAATAAAATTAAAGGTAATGTTCCGCATGGGTATCTCTCTAGTGCCCAAAATGGTACATTCCATTTTCAAAGTAAAATCCAGAGGTCATTTTTATTGAAAATCTTTATATTCCCCATCTCTCTAGGGTGTATATGAGATTAAATTTTTTCATCAAACCTGGATTTGTATTTCTATAAGATTCATGCATTAAAAGAGGGTTATATTGAAACAATGACAAGTTAAGATCGAAAGAATCAAAACTGAGATAAGACATAGGTAGTAAGGTATTGATTTTGGGTGTCGCGAAGAGGTTCATATCTCACCACACGTAACCAACTCCCAAACCTAAACGATGAATCTTTGCACTACGTAGACCACGGGATCGATGTTTTGAGTTTTGTAACTCAAAACATAGGTTTCAATAAGCATCCGATCATGCCTAGCCCAAAATGATTAGTGGCGACTCCAAGCATTGGCCATTTTGCGATGGTCATCTGAGACTAATAAGATGAGCGATTCATCTTAGGGTCCCCCTCACTATATCATAAGTCGAGAATCCATACATTCTCATTTTCATCACATTGTCAAAAAAAAAGGCTCAGTCAAGAAGACATTTCCAAGTTGAGAAAATATTTTAAGTTGTACGTACCCATAGATTTGTGAAGATCCACCCCGAGCTACGTTGTGACAAACTTATCTTAGGGAGGATTGCTTGTCTTCTTCTATTGTATTAAGAATATAATTCTTATCAAGGTAATTTCTTATGGCGAATTCTATTCTTGTTTTCAAATCAACCTTATCATATGCATTTCCTTTCATATAATAGATTAGGGGTTCATTAGAGTTGGAAATTTCTTCTTGTTCATGTTCTTGTCAAAGTATGTGTTTAAGGGGATTTGGGTTCTTCAGCCTTGGGGTTTCGCATTAATTAACTATAAGGAAAATAGTGGAAAGAAAAGCTTTTCTTTCAAATCCAAAGCATCAATATCGTGTATCCCAAAGTGGAGGACATTATTGTAGTGCCAATAATGAAAAGGATGGAGATTATAATAAATATCCAAGTTTGTTTCATTTCATGAATGAACTTTAATTATAACAAAAATGGTGGAAAGAAAAGCTTTTCTTTCAAATCCAAAGCATCAATATCATGTATCCTAGTGAGAAGAACTTGACTATAGTGCCCATAGCAAAAAGAATGCAGATTATTACAAGTATCCAAGTTTGTCTCATTTCATGGATTGATTTTGAGCATTAGGAGAATGGTGGAAAGAAAAGCTTTTCCTGCAATTCCAAAGCATCAATATCATGTATCCCAATGAGAAAAAACATGATTGTAGTGCCCATAATAAAAAGAATGGAGATTATTTCAAGCATCCAATTTTGTCTCACTTCTAGGTTTAACATTAATTATAAGGAGAATGGTGAAAAGAAAAGCTTTTCTTGCTAATCCAAAGCATCAATATCGTGAATCCCAATGTTAAGAACATGATTATTGTGCCAAAAACAAAAAGAATGGAGATTATAATGAGTATCTAAGTTTGTCCCATTTCATAGATAAACATTAATTATAAGGAAAATGGCAATAAGAAAAGCTTTTCTTCCTAAACCAAAGCATCAATATCGTATATCCCAATGTGAAAAACATGATTGTAGTGCCCAATCACAAAAAGAATAGAGATTATGATGAGAATCCAAGTTTGACTCATTTCATGGATGAACTTTGAATATAAAGAAAATGGTGGAAAGAAAACCTTTTCCTACCAAACCAAAGAATCAATATCGTGTTTCCTAATTAGGAGAACATGATTGCAGTACCCAATAACAAAAAAATGAAGATTATCATGAGAATCCAAGTTTATCTCATTTCATGGATGAACATTAATTATGAGGAAAATGGTGGAAAGACAAGCTTTTCTTTCAATTCCAAAGCATCAATATCATGTACTCCAATGTGGAGAACATGATTTAAGTGCCAATAATGAAAAAAATAGAGATTATAATGAGTACCTAAATTTTGCCCATTTTCGTAGATGAATATTAATTATAGGGAAAGTGGTGGAAAGAAAAGCTTTTCTTGCAAATCTAAAGCATAAATACCATGTATCTCAATGTGGAGAACATGATTGTAATGCCATTAAAAAAAATAATAAAGATTATAATGAGTACCCAAGTTTGTCCCATTTTGCGGATGAACATTAATTATAGAAAAAATGGTGAAAAGAAAAGCATTTCTTGCAAATCTAAAGTATCAATATTGTTTATCCTAATATGGAGAACATGATTATAGTGCCTAGTCATAAAAAGAATGGAGATTATTATGAGAATCCATGTTTGACACATTTCACGGATGAACTTTGATTATAAGGAAAATGGTGGAAAGAAAAACTTTTCTTGTCAAACCAAAGCGTCAATATCATGTATCCCAATGAGGAGTCTATGATTGTAGCGCCCAATAGCAAAAAAAATGAAGATTGTTACGAGTATGTAAGTTTGTCTCATTTCACAGATGAACATCAATTACAAGGAAAATGGTGGAAAGAAAAGCTTTTCTTGCAAATCCAAAGCATCAACATCGTGTATCCCAATGTGGAGAACATGATTGTAGTACCAATAACAAAAAGAATGGAGATTGTCATGAGTACCCAAGTTTGTCTCATTTCATGGATAAACATTCATTACACAAAAAATGGTATGATTGTAGTGCGCATAACAAAAATAATGGAGAATATTACAAGTATCTAAGTTTATCCCATTTCGTGGATGAACTTTGATTATAAGGAAAATGATGGAAAGAAAAGCTTTTCTTGCCAAATCAAATCATCGATCTCATGTATCCCAATGACGTGAACATGATTGTATTTCCCATAACAAAAAGCATGGAGATTACTATGCGAATCCAAGTTTGACTCATTTCAGGAATGAACTTTGATTATACAAAAAATGGTAGAAAGAAATGCCAAAGCATCAATATCGTGTATCCCAACAAGAAGAATGTAATTGCAGTGCCCATAACAAGAAGAATGGAGATTATTATGAGCATCCAAGTTTCTCTCATTTCATAGATGAATATTAATTATAAGGAAAATGGTGGAAGGAAAAGCTTTTCTTGCTAATCCAAAGCATCAATATCGCATATCCCAATGTGGAGAACATGATGGTAGTGCACAATCACAAAAGGAATAGAGATTATTATGAGAACCCAAGTTTGACTCATTTTATTGATAAACTTTGATTATAAGAAAAATGGTGGAAAAAAAAGCTTTTCTTTCAAATGCATAGCATCAATATCGTGTATCCCAAATGAGAAGAACATGATTGTAGTGCCCATAACAAAAAGAACAAAGATTATTACCGATATCCTAGTTTGTCTGATTTCACGGATGAACATTAATTATAAGGAAAAAGATGGAAAAAAAGATTTTTTTTGCAAATCCGAAGCATCAATATCGTGTATCCTAATGTGGAGAACATGATCATAGTGCCAATAATAAATGAACGAAGATTATAACAAGTATCTAAGTTTGTTGCATTTCATGAATGAACACTAATTATAAGGAAAATGGTGGAAAGAAAAGCTCTTCTTGCAAATCTAAATTATTAATACTGTGTATCCCAATGAGGGAAACATGATTGTTGTGCCTAATAACAACAAAAATGGAGACTATTTCGATTTTCCAAGCTTGTCCTATTTCATGGATGAACATTAATTATAAGGAAAATGGTGGAAAGAAAAGCTTTTCTTACAAATCCAAACCATCACTATCGTGTATTCTAGTGTGGGGAACATGATTGTTATGCCAACAACAAAAGGAATGGAGATTATAATGAGTATCAAAGTTCGTATCATTTCACAGATAAACTTTAATTATAAGGAAAATAGTGGAAAGAAAAGCTTTTCTTTCAAATTCAAAGCATTAATATCATGTATCCCAATGAGAAGAACATGATTATAAGGCCTAATAACAAAAACAATGGAGATTATCATGAGTATCCAAGTTTATCTCATTTCACGAATGACCTTTAATTATAAGGAAAATGGTAGGAAGAAAAGCTTTTCTTACAAATCAATGCGTCAATATCATGTATCCCAATGAGGAGAGCATGATTGGTGTGCCTAATACCAAAAAAATGGAGATTATTTCGAGTATCCAAATTTGTCTCATTTCATGGATGAACATTAATTTTAAGGAAAATGGTGGAAAGAAAAGCATTTCTTGCTAATCCAAAGCATCAATTTTGTGCATCTCAATATGGAGAACATGGTTGTAGTACCCAATCACAAAAAGAATAGAGATTATTATGAGAATTAAAGTTTGTCTCATTTCATGGATGAATATTAATTTTAAGGAAAATGGTGGAAAGAAATGTTTTTCTTGCAAATCCAAAGAGTCAATATAGTGTATCCCAATGACAAGAACATAATTGTTGTGCCCATACAAAAAAGAATAGAGATTATTACAAGTGTCCAGGTTTATCTCATTTCATGGAAGGACATTAATTATAAGGAAAATGGTGAAATGAAAAGCTTTTCTTGCCAAACCAAATGATCAATATCATGTGTCCTTATGTGGGAAACTTGATTGTAGTGCCCAATAACAAAAAGAATGGAGATTATTATGAGAATCCAATTTAATTCTAACAAAAATGGTGGAAAGAAAACCTTTTCTCGCCAAACCAAAGCATTAATATTGTGTAGCCCAATAAGAAGAACATGATTGTTGATGTGAGCACAACCATGGTACATTGCTAGAGGAATGGAACCAAAGATGAGCTAGCAATGCCGAATAAACTGATAGCAAGATCAAGATTTAAGAAGTTCAAAGAAGCACTTCAATCCTACATGGGCAGAATTGTAGATGGCATGGAATCTCAAGAGACAATGAGGACCAATGGCATCATATCTAATCAAATAGGGTTGAATTTGCGAGAAGACTCTAATTCTTGTTTAATTAATTATTTTAAGTTAGAAGAATAGCTTTTGGTAGCCCACTACTTGTATTTTGCATGTGGGCTTCTTTTTAATTCATTATGGGCTGTTTTGGTGAGATGGGCTTTTATTAGCTTGCAGCTCATTTAATTTAAACCTTTAGGCTTAATAGGTTGTATTTTAGAGATGTTAGGTTTGGGCTTTTGTTATTTTGATGGGAGGCCCATGTTTAGAGGCCTTTTATATCTCTAGAGTTTTTTTTGTTTTCAAGGAGTATAAATACCTCATAATGAACATTGGGTGGCAGATTTGCCTATTGGAAAAATATTGAGTTTCTACTCATCTTAGGGAGGATAACTTATCTTCTTTTATTGCATCAAGAATATAATTCTTACCAAGGTAATTTCTTATGGTGAATTCTATTCTTGTTTTTAAATCAACCTTATCATATGCATTTCCATTCATATAATTGATTGGGGGTTCATTAGGGTCGAGAATTTCTTCTTGTTCATGTTCTTGTCAAAGTGTGTGTTTAAGAGGTTTTAGGTTCTTTAGCCTTGGGGTTCCGCATCAATTGTAGTGCCCAATCACAAAAAGAATAGACATTATTATGAGAATCCAAGTTTGACTCATTTCATGGATGAACTTTGATTTTAACGAAAATGGTGTAAAGAAAACCTTTTCTCACCAAACCAAAGCATCAATAATGTGTATCGCAATGAGAAGAACATGATTGTAGTGCCAATAACAAAAAAATGGAGATTACTCTGAGTATCCAAGTTTGTCTCATTTCTTTGAAGAACATTAATTATAAGGAAAATGGTGGAATGAAAAGCTTTTCTTTCAAATCCAAAGCATCAATATCCTATATCCCAACGTGGAGAGCATGACTGTAGTGCCAAAAGCAAAAAGAATGGAGATTATAATGAGCTTCCATGTTTCTCCCATTTCGCGGATAAACTTTAACTACAAGGAAGATGGTGGAAGGAAAAGCTTAACTTGCAAATCCAAAGCATCAATATCATGTATCCCAGTATGGAGAACCAGATTGTAGTGCCAATAACCAAAAGAATAAAGATTATAATGAGTATCCAAGTTTCTCTCATTTCACAGATAAAACCTTAGTTGTAAGGAAAATGGTGGAAAGAAAAGCTTTTCTTGCAAATCCAAAGCATCAATATTGTGTATCCCAATGAGAAGAACATGATTATGGCGCCCAATAACAAAAAAAAATGATTATTTCGAGTATCCATGCTTGTCTTATTTCGTAGATGAACATTAATTTTAAGGAAAATGGTGGAAAGAAAAGCTTTTCTTGCAAATCCAAAGCATCAATATCGTGCATCCCAATGAGAAGAACATGATTGTAGTGCCTATTACAAAAATAATGGAGATTATTATGAGTATCCAAGTTTGTCTCATTTCACGAATGAACTTTAATTATAAGGAAAATGGTGGAAAGAAAAGCTTTCTTGCAACCCTATGCTATCTACAATACTACCTATGTAGGATTAAAGTGCTTCTTTGAACTTTTTGACTCTTGATCTTATTACTGGTCCATTCGGCATTGCTAGGTCATCTTTGGTTCCATTCCTCTTGCAATGTACCATGGTTGTGTTCACATCATAATGAGTATCCAAGTATGTCCTATTTCACAGATGAACATTAATTATAAGGAAAATTATGGAAAGAAAGCCTTTTCTTGCCAAATCAAAGCATCATATCGTATATTCCAAAGTGGAGAAAATGATTGTAGTGCCCTATCACAAAAAAAAATAGAGATTGTTATGAGAATACAAGATTGACTCATTTCACAGAGGAACTTTAATTATAAGGAAAATGGTGGAAAGAAAAGCTTCTCTTGCAAATCCAAAGCATCAATATCATGTATCCCAATGAGGAGAACATGATTGTAGTGCCCAATAATAAAAACATGGAGATTATTATGAGTATGCAAGTTTGTCTCATTTCCTAGATTAACATTAATTATAAGGAAAATGGTGGAAGGAAAAGCTTTTTTTTTGCAAATCTAAAGCATCAATATCGTGTATCCTAATGAGAAGAACATGATTGTGGTGCGCATAACAAAATGAATGGAGATTATTATGAGTATCTGAGTTTGTCTTTTTTCATGAATTAACGTTAATTATAGGGAAATTGGTGGAAAGAAAAGCTTTTCTTGCTAATCCAAAGCATCAATATCATCTATCCCAACATGGAGGACATGATTGTAGTGTCCAGAACAAAAAGAATGGAGATTATAATGAGTATCCAAGTATATCCCATTTCATAGATGAACATTAATTATAAGGAATATATTGGAAAGAAAGCATTTTCTTGTTAAACCAAAGCATCAATATCATGTATCCCAAAGTGGAGAAAATAATTGTAGTGCCCAATCACAAAAAGAATAGAGATTATTATGAGAATCCAAGTTTGACTCATTTCACATATGAACTTTAATTACAAGGAAAATGGTGAAAGAAAACTTTTTTTTGCAAATCCAAAGCATCAATATCGTGCATCCCAATGTGGAGAAAATGATTGTAGTGTCCAATCACTAAAAAAATAGGGATTATTATAAGAATCTAAGCTTGACTCATTTCATGGATGAACTTCAATTATAAGGAAAATGGCAGAAAGAAAAGCTTCTCTTGCAAATCCAAAGCATCAATATCGTGTATCCCAACGTGGGGAACATGATTGTTGTGCGCATAACAAAAGGAATGGAGATTATTTCGAGTATCCAAGTAAGTCCCATTTAATGGATGAACATTAATTATAAGGAAAATGATGGAAAGAAAAGCTTTTCTCGCAAATCCAAACCATCAATATCGCGTATCCCAACATGGAGAACATAATTGTAGTGCGAATAACAAAAAGAATGGAGATTATAATGAGTATCCAAGCATGTCCTATTTCAGGGATAACCATTAATTATAAGGAAAATGGTGGAATTAAAAGCTTTACTTGCCAAACCAAAGCATCAATATCATGTATCCAATATGGAGAACAAGATTATAATGCCAATAACAAAAAGAATGGAGATTATAATGGGTATCCAAGTTTGTCCCATTTCACAGATAAACTTTAGTTGTAAGGAAATGGTGAAAAAAAAAGCTCTTCTTGCAAATCCAAAGCATCAATATTATGTATCCCAATGAGGAGAACATGATTGTGGTGCCCAATAACAAAGAAAATGGAGATTATTATGAGTGTGCAAGTTTGTCTCATTTCATGTTTGAACATTAAATTATAAGGAAAATGGTGGAAAGAAAAGCTTTTTTTTTGCAAATCTAAAGCATCAATATCATGTATCCCAATGAGAAAAACATGATTGTGGTGCGCATAACAAAATGAATAGAGATTATTATGAGTATCTGAGTTTGTCCTTTTTCATGAATTAACGTTAATTATAAGGAAATTGGTGGAAAGAAAAGCTTTTCTTGCTAATCCAATGCATCAATATCATCTATCCTAACATGGAGGACATGATTGTAGTGTCCAGAACAAAAAAGAGTAGAGATTATAATGAGTATCCAAGTATATCCCATTTCATAGATGAACATTAATTATAAGGAATATATTGGAAAGAAAGCATTTTCTTGTTAAACCAAAGCATCAATATCATGTATCCCAAAGTGGAGAAAATAATTGTAGTGCCCAATCACAAAAAGAATAGAGATTGTTATGAGAATCCAAGTTTGACTCATTTCACAGATGAACTTTAATTACAAGGAAAATGGTGACAGAAAACTTTTTTTGCAAATCTAAAGCATCAATATCGTGCATCCCAATGTGGAGAAAATGATTGTAGTATCCAATTACTAAAAAATAGGGATTATTATGAGAATCTAAGCTTGACTCATTTCATGGATGAACTTCAATTATAAGGAAAATGGCAGAAAGAAAAGCTTCTCTTGCAAATCCAAAGCATTAATATCGTGTATCCCAACGTGGAGAATATGATTGTTGTGCCCATAACAAAAGGAATGGAGATTATTTCGAGTATCCAAGTAAGTACCATTTGATGGATGAGCATTAATTATAAGGAAAATGGTGGAAAGAAAAGGCTTTCTCGCAAATCCAAAGTATCAATACCACGTATCCCAACATGGAGAACATGATTGTACTGCGAATAACAAAAAGAATAGAGATTATATGAGTATCCAAGCATGTCCTATTTTAGGGATAACCATTAATTATAAGGAAAATGGTGGAATTAAAAGCTTTACTTGCCAAACCAAAGCATCAATATCATGTA
>JBBYHK010017170.1:0-11041 GCA_038382065.1 Adansonia grandidieri | reverse complement strand
ATAAAGGTACTTCATTCACATGGACGAATAAATGAAGAGCAAGTGAGCTAGTACGGGAAAGACTAGATTGTTTTTTGGTGATTTAAAGCGACATTGATTTGTTTTTAAACTATAATTTGTCTTATTTACTGTGGTCAAGATTTGATCATTGCCCCATTCTACATAGCACCGTTGGGAATCAGATGGCTAAAGTAAGGAAAGGTAATAGATGTAGCTTCATTTCGAATCTCTATGGACAAAGGAATCTACTTGTGAAACTATAATGGAGAAAAGGTGGGTTAAAACTAAAAAGATTCAACTTTCAAGTAGAATTTCAAGATTGGGGAACAAATTGGCCATATGGCATAATGAGAATGTGGGCCAACAAAATCAAATTGCTGCATGATAATCTTAGTTTCCTCTAAAAGTTGCCCCCTGATGACAACATCAATAAGATGGAAAAAAGTACAAGATAAGAGCTTGATGATTTACTAGCGAAAGAAAAGCCTTATTGCAGCAAAAATCCATGATTAGTTGGCTAAAGGAGGTACAGGATTACTGCTTTTTTTTCTTACTCAGGCCAACCATAGATGACAGAGAAATCATATATTTGGTTTGGAGGATAATAACGGTGTTTAGAAAGAGGATGAGGCGGAAGTTAAAAAACTAGCACTTGACTATTTCAAAATGATTTTTGAATCTCATGGATCCACAAATAGCGAGGCAATCCTTGAGGTAGTCGAACACCTTGTCACAAGTGAGATGAATCAAATCCTCTGCGCAGAGTTCATAGTTGAGGAAATCATGACTACCGCCAAACAAATACACCTAAATAAATCGCCAGGTCCTACTGGTATGCTTGCACTTTTCTATCAAATTATTGGGAAGGATATCATTTCTCTTTGGTTGCAAATTTTACATGTTAATTTAACTTTGCATGAATTAAATCATACTTATATTGTTCGTACTCCTAAAGTCATTGATCCAAAACATATGTCACATTTTAGGCCTATAATCTTGTAATTTACTTTATAAAATTGTTGCTAAAGTGTTAATGAATAGGTTGAAGCAATTTTTTTCCATGGTGCAATAATGATAATCAAAGTGCATTTGTTCCAAGCAGATTAATCACAGATAATATTATGGTGGCATATGAATTGATTCATAATTTGAAGCTGTGTAAATCAGAAAAAAATAGTTGCTTTACATTAAAATTTGAGAATAGTAAGGCATATGATAAGGTAAAATGGTCCTTTTTAAAGGCTATGGTGTATCGCACGGGATTTGCTGACAAATGGATTTTTTTGGTAATTAGAATAGTGTCTTACTTAGTTATCTTAAATGGGACGATCTCTAATGCTTTTAAACTAGAGTGAGGGCTTCGTCAAAGGGTTCAGCAATTTTATCAATGGCTCAAAGAATGGAGAGTTACAAGGAGTTCAGGCAACAGGTTTGACCCTGGATTTAATCATCTTTTCTTCACAAATAATAGCTTATTATTTGCCAAGGCAAACAAAGCGAAAGAGAAAAGTTGATGAGTGTGCTAAAGATGTATGAGGAAAGCTTCGGTCAATAGATTAATTTTGCTAAATTAATCCTATTCTTTAGCCCTAACTCAATAGTAGAACAAAGGACTAAGGTGCAAACTTTGTTTGGAATTCAAGTAGCGTCAAGTCCAGATAAATGTTTAGGTATGCCAGCGATGGTAGGTAGGAAGAAAAAAAAAGTAATCCAAAAGATAATAAGTAGAATGCAAGCCAAAATTCAAGGTTAGAGCAGAAGATTTCTATCTCTTAGTGGCAAAGAGATTTTAATAAAGGTCATGCTTCAAACATTGCTAGGTTATGTTACGAAATATTTTCTTTTGCTTAAATCTTTGTATGAGATTATGAGGATTATTAGAGATGCTGATAGAGAGAAAAAATTATTGGGAAAGGAATGCATTGGGTTAATTTGGAGACTTTATGTACACCGACAACTATGGGCGGACATGGTTTCATGGACCTACACCTTTTTAATCTTGCATTTTTAGGTAAACAGGGATGGCTGTTGATACTTGACACAAGTTCTTTGTGTCGTAAGTCCTTAAAGCTAAGTATTTTCCTAATAGTCATTTCGTTGAAGCTAATCTTGCTTTGAACCCTCATTTATTTGGCACAAAATATAGGCTTCTAAAGAAGTGTTGCAAAAGGAGTGAGATGGCGTGTTAGGAATGTGAGATCTATTAAAATATTGAGAGACAATTGGATCCCATTAAATGGTTCTTTGAATATTACATCTAGTGGACTTAATCTACCACTTGAATCTACAGTGGACATATTGATCAATGAAAATATAAAGGAATGCAAGAATGATATTATTCAGAGTGAATTTTCACAAGAAGAAGTGGACAACATTTATAGCATTCCCCCTTTATAGAATACTCCATCAAATCAACAAACATGGCATTATAAAAGGGATGGAAGATACTCCATTGAAGTAGGTACAAACTGCAACATGAGCAAAGGATAGATTATGGTCCCCAAAGGTTTATCTAGAAAAAGCAATGAGATATTAACATTCCTTATAAGATCATGTTATTTGGGTGGTGTTTGTGTCTTGGCATACTTCCCACAACAAAAAAATTACCTCGATAATTAATGGAGTGGAGATGAGATGTGCAAGATGTAGATGCAGTTAAGAAATTGATGTCCATGCTTTAAGAGTTTATCCATTTTCAAGTTAGATGTTGAGGTTGTGCAAGCTTTTAGAATTAGCATTACAACAAGTGAAAATTTTAGTGGATTGGCTAGAATTGATGGCCTTAACAATGGGAGATGATGACCTTGATAGTTTTCCAATGATACTTTAAGCTTTTTGCAATGCACATAGAGCAAAAATCAAGTAGAACCAGCAGTAAAATGAACATACAGTACTGGAAAAAGAAAGAACTTTTTTGATAGAACCCAGGTAGGTGTAGGTAACTTCTCCAAAACTTATAATATCTATACCATGGATGCTTTGGAAGCTATCCCAGGGAGAATAGTTTAAGATCAACTTCGATGGTGCATTTGATGTCAACCAGAAGAAGGAAGGTATTAAACTCATTTATGATTTTAAAGGTTTCGAGATGTATTGTGCTACAATTCCAATTATAGGTCTATGATGCAAGCAAAATAGAGGTAATGCAGTAACAAAGGCATTGGAGGTGGCTGCTCAACTGGGGTATTAGAAGATTATTCTTAAAAGGGATTTGATACATATTGTTAACTAGCTCAGAATGAAGGAAAATGATTTATCAAGCCTTAGCGCAATACTGGATGACGGGAGAAGGCAAATTTATGATTTTAAGGACCGTACAATCCAACACAACTAAAGGGATGGCAATCAAGTTGCTCATTTGTTAGCAAAATATAGCCCTCTTAGCTTATAGAGTTTGTATTGTATGAAGGATTATCATGTTTTCCTCCATCAAACTATCATGTATGATCTAATCAGCACCCTCTATTTTTTAAAAAAAAATGAAGTTTGAGATTCGAATCTTAATATTTCTAATTTTTTTCTTATTTTTAGAATACACAAAAAAAAATTCACTTTAGTTTCTATTGTTGTGATATAAAATATATTTAAACATAAAAGCGGTCATACCTGCCATAACTTGAGAGCATTGTTCAAATGAAATGTTGCTCCCTGATTTACATGAAACTCCAATTTCTCTTACATCCAAAGTAGATAACACCATGCTGCTGATTGAATCACCATCTTCCAACGTGTGACCTATTGTTGGCCAATGGATTAGCCATAACAAAGTGTTATCATTTGATTCAGAAATTCCAAGAAAACTTGAGTAATAACCAAAACTCATCCCCTTGGTTTCATTAATTATCATAACATATGGTAGATATTCAAGTATCTGATTAATATCAGCAAAAGAAAACACAATGCATAGGTTCAACCATTTTATATTTTCATCCGGATCCTCATATGATGGGATAGAAAAAGAAAGTTTAGACCCTGTTGCGATGCTCAAATGAGATTGGGACCTCGTTTCCAGGAAGAAACCAGCTAGCTACATTGCATTCATGAAATACCTGTGCCATTAAATGGCTAGTTATGAAATACTTAAAAAATAATAATACAAACAATAAGGAACTTAAAGAGTATAATAATTTGAAAGTAGAGATTTAAATAGAGGCCACAACATGATATTTCAATTGTTATTTTATGGTTTGGGCTCTCATTTTCACCAATATTCATCATAATGGATCATAATGTCAATTATTACGTCCACAACAATAATAAATGCAAAACAATAGAAAAACATGTCTGCAACCACAATTTAAATCTTAGCTTGAAAGATCGAGAAAAGACCTATAGGGCGGTGACTATTTTTGTGTCCATAAGATAGCTATAAATTTGCATTTTATTGCATTCAATAGAGTCCATGTTGAATAAGCTTTTGACATGCTCAACATAAAAAATTTCAACTGGGTCTACCTCGAACATACCTTCAACCTTAGTTAGCTTTTCACAACAAAAAATAATACACCTTTTTAAAGATAAAAGGTAAGATAAACTAGACCTTCTGTTCATTGATTGATAGAATTTCATGTGCGAGCCATTCGAAGTTATTGGAAGCTTTGGAAGTGACTGCAGTTCTTTGCAAGTAGTTAGTACAAGTTCTTTCATCTTTGTAAGGCTACTAATGCTCTAAGGCAAGCTACGAATCAGGTTCCTACTTAAATTTAAAGATTTCAAGGAAGATAAGCTGCTAAGATCATTGGGCATAACATCATCAGATGACTTGCAATTCTCGAGACTCAGCTTAACCAAAGAGCATGGTAATGTTGGCCAAAACAAACTCAATTGATTTTTTCTTTTCAAATGTAGCTATGACAACCACAAATTAGATTCACATACAACAGCTTCATCCAAACTAAGAACCTTTAATGATTTCATGCTATGCAGCTCTTTTGGCACATGAACATATCTTGAGCAACCAGATAAAGTGAGCTTTTCAAGGGATACCAGCATACCAATGGCACTTGGGAGCTTCCTAAGATTTTTGCAATCTTTAGGTTTAAAAAATTACAAGTCCTTAGCTCACCAATGGATTAATCAACTTCAATTAGCTTTATACAATCTTTGTGCATCAATTTCTCGAGGCTATGGAGTCCAAAAAAGTTTGGGGTTTTAAGAAGATCATGTGAATGACTAAGATTCAAAATCTTCAAATTTGGAAGACACTGTTGTTAAGAAGAAAACAAAACACAATGAGTTTTCACTTATGTGCTTTTGATTAAAAACCAAAAGAGAAATTATAATCACCCCTTTGTATCCTTCCAAACATGTTGTAGGCTACTTCTATGCATGTTAAGAACAGCTAGCCTTAAAGTATCTAAATTTGTTGGGAAATTTTTTAGAGGAAATCCATGCCATGCAACCATATTAAACCTTTCGAGAAGTCTTTGTAATCTCCTTTAAGTCTTCCATAATTGAACTGAAGTATTCTAAGTGTTTGCATCTGTACAAATGCTTTAGTTTCCATATCTTCCTCATATGATATGAAAAATGGATTTCTTGAATTATTTGCAGGCTTAACTTTTAGCAATGCTTGTAGGTCAATAGTTAGGCACTTAATTATTTCAGTACCATGTTAGAGAAAGAAATTGTGTAGAAAATAAAAATGAAGAAAATTATACGATCAATATAAGAAATGGCATAAAAGAAAAAAAAAATAGATGAACATGAAATCTCTTACAATTTTTTGTCTTATTACATCAAATGCATCCTTATGCCATAATATACTTCATTTTCACAAGGTTAGGAGATTCATGGCGAATAATTTCTCTTCCTATGTCTCTAACCATTTGATGCATCATTAGCTTGTTTTTTTCATTAACAATTAGGAGAGACCTGCCTAAGAGATTTTCAAGTTTAATTGCTGTATAAAAATCACAACCATTAAGAATTATAGTTGCATAATCTTTATCTTTCCCGATGAATAAACAAGCTATGTCAAGGAATAATTTTTTTTCATGATCATCTTCCGGTGAATCATAGCTTATTCTTAAAATCTTTTGAATTTTGGTATCAAGGATTGCTTCCAATTTCTCTAATGCACTTTTCCACACATTAATATTTTTTCCAAAAAGAGAAGAACCTAAAACTTGAAGAGCTAATGGAAGCCCACCACAGTATCTAACTGCTTTCCTTGCATACTCCATAGATCTCTCAATCGAACAACTTTGTCCAAAGGCATACCATTTAAAAGGTTAAAGTGATTTGTCAAAAGCTAACTCTTTTACTTCAAATACCTTGTCAAGGTCTTCATAATTGGATGATAAATTTAATAGCTATCTAATAAAGGGAATAGTTAACAAATTATGATGTCTGCTAGTTATGATGATTATACTTCCCGAATGAAAAGGTATTTGGGTTCCAATTATTTTTGTTATTTTTTCTAAAACATCCACGTCATCAAGAATAATAAGAACTTTTCTACAACATACCGCTTCTCTGATCTTTGTTATTCCATCATCTGTATTGTATATTTTACTTACTTTTCCAACCCACTAAGCTATACCAGCTTTATGAGAAGGCGCAAAAATACGCGAAAGCTGAGGAAATAGAAATTATGAGTCAACGAACCGAAACCTGGGACCGCGAACAAAAAAGAGGGCAAGGACCAAGGCCTAGTTGGTTAGTCGACTGCCCTGGAATTCGACCCCAGAGGGAGGCACCAGCCACCGCATCACCACACAGCCCCATTAGTAAACGAACATGGCCCGCTCTGCATGTAGAATATGAATCCTACACACCTCTAACGGCTCCCAGATCTCAAATTCTCAACGTCATAATGAAAGAAGGGCTTATCGAGTGCCCGCCCCCAATGAAAGGCGATCGCAGCAGGCGTGACCCTGAAAAGCGATGTAATTTTCACAACGAGATCGGGCATACAACCGAGGACTGCTTCAGCTTGAAAAATGTATTGAGTCACTGGTGAGAAAGAGAGTGATTAAACAGTTCATGAAGAAAGAACCACATGCCAAGGATTGCACACAATCCCCAAACGAGCGTCGGGAAACTGTCCCTAAACGACCTATCATTGGCATCATAAACATGATCGTCAGTCCAGCAGAGACTTGGATAGCGAGCAAGTCAAAGCGCAAGTCCCACCTTCGTTCTGTAATAGTGGTCAACGTACTTTACCACCTTCTACTCTGCTCTATTTTTTTCTCCAAAAACACGAAAAACTACTAAGCCCCACCCCATTATATAACAAAACGATCTGGGCTCTTCACATTCCCTCATAACCACATGTCGCCACCTCATTTAGCGAAATAACTGCACCACCCTGGCACTTTGCCCCCCACTGACACATGCCCCCTACCATTTCATATCCCCCTAAACACGCCCTTATAAATTCCCCTGTCAGGACACGTGTTCCAATCTCATTCATTCTCCCTTTTCCACGCCCCTTTTCCACTCTGCCATTACTGCTACCATTGATAACGATAGTTGTACCTTCTCGCGCTTCGCGCGTTGGCCCTAAATACCACGTGCCAACTCACCCTTCACACATGTCCAAAATGTTGAGTCACTTTATGACTACCTTTTGGACTGCGGGGGGGACAATTGTTATACCTCCACATATGGTGATCGCCAAACGTTACCGGCCAACTGTTCCTCCACGCACAGGTGATCGCCAAACGTTACCGGCCAACTGTTCCTCCACGCAATATCATAAAGCCGATTGCTCAATAGCACCTGACAGTGATGTGACATCTCTGACAATGACTTAAATGCAGAGTTGACATCTACTGAATAGGGGCCGACTAACAGAGCCGACCACTAGGCACCATAGCCTGACATCTAGCTCTGTGCTGGTCATATCACTATTAAATCACCTAACACCATGTCTCTAAACAACTTCTATAAAAGGGGCAAGCAAGCCCAAAGGTAAGGATTCGACTCCCAAACACACATACACCATTATACAAAGCACCCTTCTGACTTAACCATCAGAGAGGGCTCCCGGAGCATAAACTCCGGCGTCCTCTTGACCTTCTCTATATTGCAGGGTCACACCCGATTTTCGGTACCCGTGAGGAAAGCATCAACAAATATAATTAACTTAATTTTAATTTTAGAATATATTTAAAATTTTAAAATTATATTTTATTTTTTAAAATAATAATTAGATAGACAAATTAGGTTAGGCCAAATACGAGCATGACTTTTAAGAAGAGTCGCTGCATAGCCTCACTCAATTGCAACCCTGCCCATAACTTAAAGTCCACTAATATATAGTAGTATGTATATGTATATATATAGTAATATATATATATATAGACATATTTTACTACATTTGTACGAGGCTCAGGAAGAGGAAACTTATGCTGTGGATGACAAGATACATTTCATTTTTAGAATGGAAAATATAGAGACCACGCAAACACATAAATTAATATTTTAATGTTTTCTACTTAGAACACTAAGCACAAAGAATTTTTTAAAAAAGTGATTAACTGTATATGCTCAAACAATCTGTACTAATATATGTACTAATATATGATGCAAATAGTTGAATTTTGATTCAATCTGTTTGAGTTTAGTTAATCTCAATTTTTTTTTCTTTGGATTTTCACAAGATTTGAAGTGGATTGGTCTTGAGTTTGGATTGTTGCGGGCTTTAATTATTTTATGTCTGAATTGCTTTAAATTCAAGTTGTTTTTGGTTTCAATTGTTTAAGTTTGGATTTTCCATATTAGGTTTTTTTTTTTCTTTCAAATTCAATTATTATTTTTTTGATTAATTCTGATTGTTTTGAGATTAGTCTAGGATTTGTCTAGAAAAATTTTCGAGTTTTGATAAGATTTTTTATATCTTTACGAAGAATACTAAGCATGAGTCTGCAATATTTACAAAGGGTGCATAATATGGAACTTTCTCATACCTATCTTGAAGAACCATGCCTCCCAGGCCCGCAACTTCTTTTAAAGCAACTCTCCATTTTGAACCATATGCATTTCGAACTTGAAGCTTCTGTCATGTCTTGCAAATGCTTCTGCGTAACTCCCTGTCTGCTTCTTGACTTGGGATGGACTGACGTCATAGAAAATTGGCAAAACAATATGTTGAGAGGATTTTCGATGTTCCATTATCTTCACAACTTCGGTAAGGCACCCTGTCGATGAAGCATAATCTCTTGAGAAGACAATGATAGATATTTTTGACTCGTTCAATATCACTTTATAAATTGTCTTTTATATTCTCCCCTCTCTCAATTTCATCATCATCTCTAAACGTGTGAATCTTTGCCTGCACTAAGGCTGTGTAAAGGTGATCTGTAAAACTCTTGCGAGTATCCACATCTCTAAAACTTAAGAATAAATGATAAGTGCATCGAGAAATTGATAAGCAGGATTCTTGGATCACTGAAACATCCATTGAAAAAGAACCCTACAAGAGAAACTGGACTGGCCAATGAGACAATCTAAAATAATTTATATAGCAATTTAGTTATATCATCAAAGTAAAGAACTTAATAATAAGAAAAATGGAGGACCATTATATATAAGCAAGATCAAAGAAATATGTAGTTAAATAAGTGAAATCTAATGCCAGGATCATAGATTTTGAGGTTTACATTACATCATTTAATTTAATTTAGTTGATTCATACAATCATTCATAAAAAGTAACATTCATCGAATTTGGATTAAAATCCCAAGATTTGCAATTTTTTATCATCAAACTATAATTTATTTTGTGTAAAAAAACCTGAAAATAATCTGATAAATGAATTTAGAAAAGAGAATACTCTGTTAAGAACTGTACGCTTAAGCAGTCTTGTACTCCCTATGAAGCGAAAGTGGATTGCAAAAGCAAAAATAATATGAAAAAATAAAAAGAAAAGAACAAATAATAAGGTTTGCTTTCTCAATAGATATCAGAGAGGATGTGTTCTTATGAGTCATTTACGGTGTAATTTTGTACTTGAAACGTTCAAATGAGAAAAGCATTTTTATTTTACTTTTATTTAATATGTGTTGTAATTTTCAGCTGACTCTTTATGTGGTGTAATTTTCGGCTGACTCTTTATGTGGTGTAATTTTCGGCTGAGCAAAGAACATGGAATTTATACGCAAACTATTCACCAATATCGATGCTAAATGTCAGAATTAATATCATATCAGTTAATTTTTTTTTGAGATAATTAGTCAGACAATTTAGTTTCATCGTGCATGAATTTGATTCAATTTTATATGGATGTTGTTCAATTATTTGCGTAATTAAATTTAAGTGATTTTTTTTGTGGATGTAATTTTTTATTGCGATTGTAATTAAAAAAATTCCAACATCATGCCCACAATTTCCATTTTTCTCTCGATATTTCGATCGCAGACCAAGACTTTATTTTTCTTGACTTAGATGAAAATAGACGGCTATCAATCCTTGAAAATATAATCTTTTATAATATTTTTGCCCATCCCTTAAGGCGTACCAAGTTACACGAAATAGAAAATGAAGCAAATACTTCCAGTTAGTGGCGGGTTAATCCCTTCGTCAATCCACCCAACTATTCAAAAAACCAGTGGTCCTTCAACAACTTCATATTCCCCGTTTCTGTTTGTGTACATTTGTTGGAAAAAGCATAACTAGTCCTTTCTCAATTTTACCAACTCCCAATCCAATAATTTGTGGAATTATATTATTTTTTATTATTTAAAATTTTATATATTTATATAAATTTTAATATATTAACAATTGATATTATATATTTACAATTAAAATTTCGCCGTATAAAAGTTTACTTCAATTTTATCTTGGATTTTATGTAACTATCAAACAAACTATATAGTTATAATTGAAGGAATTCAAACAAACAGGAATGAGAAAAATTAAATTTTATATGCAATAAAACTACTCATTCCAATTTATACGAAATAGAAAATGAAGCAAATACGTTCGATCAATGGCGTCAATCCCTTTATTTTTCCAACTCAATTGACCATACAAGTAATGGACCTCTAACAAATTGATATTCCCCATTTCTAATTGTTTACCTTTGTTGGAA
>JBBYHK010017159.1:0-11041 GCA_038382065.1 Adansonia grandidieri | reverse complement strand
CGTTTTCAATTGTCACTATGATGACATTCGCTAGTAATGTAAGAAAATTAAAGAAATGCTACTCCTATTTATATTTGGTATAAGCATGAAATAATTGAATAATTTATTACTTAAATGAATACTAACCAGTTGGTTTTGCGCGTTGCTATGAATTTTTTTTTATCTTGAAACAATTAATGCAGTCAATTTAATAAGATAATGCATATATATACACATTTAAATATATTTATTTCTGTTATGTAATATTCTTATTACAATTACAGGATCATAATCTCCATAATATGTTATGGAATATTGGACTCATCATAACTAAAGATTTCTTAATATCTGATTACGATTATAGGATCGTAATCTTTGCAATATTCTGATTATGATTATAATTACAAGATTATAATCTTTGTGATTTGATTCTATATAATCAATACAAACCTAGCTTGATGCCTATATAATGGCCATAGCATTCTCATTGTAAAACACATCAAATTGAATAAGTAATCTTTTCTCTATATTATTGCTATTGTCTATAGCTGTGATTATTGTTGTTGTGCTTGCAAGCCACCCAACTCATCAATTTCAACCAATTTTAGAACACGTTATCAGCATGACTGCTCCAAAGGTAAGGAAATTGTAAAACAATTGTGTTTTATTTTTTATTCAATTGATTTATATCTTTATAAAGATACTAACAATTTACTTTGATAAGTAACATATACAGCTTTAAGAAAAATAACAAAAGTAGCGATAACTTGATATTTACTCAACTGTGAGCATGCTTTTGGCTATCAAAATAGTTGTTTATCTAGCTTAAAGCTAGTTTAACACACACACACACACACACACACACACACACACACACATATATATTGGTGAAAATGCACCATTAAAGCTTGAAACAACCAAAAAGGGTTGAAAAGCTTAAATCTTTGTTTCATCGGATCTTGAAGAAGCTAATCTTCGTAGAGCCAATTACGGCTAAACATTCTCAAACCAAAGAAACCCAAAAACCTGAAATCATTGAACTGTCATTCTCTAAAAATGGTATCATTCCTTGGTCAAACAAGGTCATCTCCAAAGTTGTGGCGAGGTGATCAACCTAGTGGTAACCCCAAATGACCTTAAAACCACTAAAAGTGGTATATTTGCAAGAAAATCTCTAGGGTTTCAAGGCTGGGACTAGTTTGCAATTAGCCCAAAAAGTTAAAAGAATTTTTCAAAGCTCAAAAGAATTACTCTTGACACCAAAAGTTGTCAAATCTACTTATAAATGTCTAAATTTGATTTATTACATGCACGTATACTTAACACTTATTATGTAATTTACTTGACAGCTGATGTTGTCTAATTTTTGGGTTCTTTTTACGTGCAGACTATGGCTAACATTAAGAAGCCAAAATTACATGTCCTTGATGTGAGTGGATCCAACCACTTATCTTGGTGCTTAGACATAGAGATTAACCTAGAAGGAGTAGGATTGTCAAGTGCCATCATCGCAGGTGGTCAAACATAAATATTTTTCTTACAATTACATATAAATTATATATTACATAAAAGATAATAAAAGTTGTAAAACATAAATTTATTATATTTACATAAAAAATTTTCAAGATACATAAATATATATATATGCAAATGTAATAGAAGTAATGAATAAAATATAATAATTACATAAATTATATTATATATAACATAAGTTTATTATCATATGTAATAAACATATGTATTACATATTTTTATTACATTTACAAATATATATATTATATATTACAAAAATCATTATAGTATAAATAATGTATTTCTTTAAAAAATATTTGAAAGTAATGTTTGTATGCAACAAATTACATACAAAAATTACTAAATTATATACAAACATTATAGTTTTACATAAAAGCATTGCTATATCTGTAATGTATGTACGTAAAATATTTCTTTAAAAAATTAACTACAATTTTCTCTAAATTATTTTTTATTTTTATTAAATATATTATATATGTGAGAAATTAATTTTTGAAGTGAATTTTTTTTTCATTTTTTTAGTTTAATAATTTATTTGTGTATATTAGTAATAATTATATTATAATAGGAAAAAAATTAATTTTATGATAAAACTTATATATTTTTATTAGTTGGTAAAATTACAACTAAACATTATAGAAATTACACATAAATAGTACAATTTACATAATATTAATGTATAATTTGTGTTATATATAATGTATTTGTGTAAAGAATCTTTGAAGGTAATGTTTGTATGTAATTTATTATATACAAACATTATCAGCTTACATAAAAATATTGTCAGTTTTATATAAAACCATTACCAAATTTGTAATGTATGTATGTAAAATATTCCTTTAAGAAAATTAACTGTAATTTTCTCAAAATTATTTTTTATTAAATATATTATATATATGCGAAATTAATTTTTGTAGTAATTTTTAAAGTGAAAAAATTCTTATATTTTTTTAGTTTAATAATTTCTTTGGGTATACTAGTAATAATTATATTATATTAAGAAAAAAATTAATTTTATGATAAAATGTATATTTTTTATTAGTTGGTAAAATTACAACTAAACATATGAAAATTGCACATAAATATTACAATTTACATAATGTTAATATGTAATTTGTGTTATATGTAATGCATGTATGTAAAGAATCTTTAGAGATAATATTTGTATATAATTTGTTACATATGAACATTACCGAATTACATAAAAATATTACAGTTTTACATAAAAATATCACCAAATCTGTAATGTATGTACGTAAAATATTCCTTTAAGAAATGAACTAAAATTTTCTCTAAATTATATTTTATTTTTTATTAAATATATTATACATGTGAAAAATTAATATTTGTAGTAATTTTTAAAGTGAAAAAAATGTCCATATTTTTTTAGTTTAATAATTTTTTGGTTATATTTGTAGTAATTATCTTATATTTAAAAAATTAATTTTATGGTAAAATTTACATATAATTTTTATATGTATTATATATGTATAAAATTAAATGTTGTTAGAAAATTTTTAAGTTATGTATATATTTGTCTTTTTTTTAATATGAATAAAAATTAAATTTTATAATAAAAATTTCACTAGTGTTTTATTACTTAAAAAGAATTATTTTTAATCAACTTAATATTTTTTTAGCACAAACCCTTTTAAATGCCCCAAACTTAATAGTTATAAATTCACCTAACTTAACTGCTTACACAAATAACGGTCAGATTCAACAACCATTAGTGATTGGATGGATGATGACTTCGACCATCATAAAGCAATAATAATAGCATTCGATTTAGGGTATTGCTTGTTGTTGTTTTTGCAGTAAAGCTAAAATTTGTATCCTGGGTATATGAAGTTTCATATGTAGAAAAAATTTGCTTACGCATTTGGTTGAAGATATGACATGTTTTACTTTTCCTTAGTAAAATTTACAAGATATATTTATGTTTTTTTTCAATTTACTAATGAAATATATTTTTAATAAAATTTTACTTTTTAAAAAAATTTACAATATATATTTTTTATTTCCAGGTTCTTGACAAATTCTATAACAAATATTTTGGGTGAAGGCACTGATATTTTTGTCAATTGTGCAAATCCTGCTACCAAGAATGAATATGCTAATATTGTTGACTTTGATAGTTTTATTTTTGATAATAATAAGCCTTTGAGTAAATTATGCAGAGAAGAAATAATTAGTATGAGTTTTGATTCATTTGATCAAGCGTGGGAATATTACAAGGCATATGCTTTTGAAAATGGTTTCAGTGTTCACCGTGGAAGTACAAGACATAACGATACTAGTGTTCCTATAGGTCAAAATGGTTTAGGATTGAGAAAATAAAACAAGGCAATTGTAAAAGATGCCCTAGACTGTTGTATAGAACTAGATGTAAGGCTAGCATGTGCATGAACGTGAAGGAATCTAGTAATGGGATAATCATATCTTATGAGGAGAATTATAATCATGATATGTGTGAGTCATCTAAGAAATCTTTCATGTGGTCCCATTGACAAATTAAAGAATCAGATTTAGCTTGAGCAAAAGCTATGAAATCTGTTGGTATCCACACGTCATAGATAATGAATTACCTTATTTAGCAAGTTGATGGATATCAAAATGTTAGTTTTGTTGCACAAGACATATACAATGTGCTACATGCCTGTAGTCCAGCTAAAATATCAAATAATGATGTCAATGCTGTTCTTGATTACTTTGAAATTAAAAAGGAATCAGATATTTGATTTTATATGAACTTTAGCACTAATGATGATAAATGATTACATAATCTTTTTTTAGGCAAATGCTACTTCTAGGTCCGACTATGCATGCTTTGGAGATGTTATACCTTTCCACATCACGTATAAGAAGAATGCTTGTGATAGGCCTTTAATGCCTATAATCGATGTCAATCCCACTGTCAAACGTTTGTATTTGTTGTTGCCATACTTGCTAACGAGACAACTGATGCCTTTGAATGGGTTTTAAGAAGTTTCATCGAAGCAATGCATAACAAGACTCCTAATTCAGTTGTAATTGTTGGGGATAGGGCAATATAAAGAGCTATCAGAATTGTTATTCTTGATGCTAGACATTGGTTGTACATATCTCGCAACGCACAACAAATATTAGTGATCCATTATTTTTACAGGCATTCTGTAGATGCATGACTTCATAGTGGACACCAAATGAATTTAATCATGAGTTGACTGCAATGGTCAGACATTTTAATGTGAGAAAATCACCTTTGGGTAATCGAAAAAGATAGAACTCGAGAAATGTGGGCGTAAGCATCTATAACGAGTCAATTATTTAGGACACTATGAATCACACAAAGGTGTGATTCCTTACATGCTTCTCTTCGTATATATATGAAGTTTAAAAAAACATACATGGGCTTTGCCCATTCAATTGATCAAGGGATTACTAGAATGTGGACCAATGAATTAGAGGCTGATTACTTAATATGCAGACAATGCCTTATCACTTAACCAAGTTGGATGACATTACAGGCCATGTAGCGACTGTGTATACAAGGGAATCATTCTCTTTTTTCCAAGATGAGCTTTAGCAAAAAATGTTATATCATCCGTATTAACCAATTGTAGAAAAGGAATTTATGCGGATCTATTATTTAGGCAAGTATCGGGTACCAAGCCGAAGGGTGGAAATAGTTTTTGATTCAACAACAAAAACCATTTAATGTTCATGTCACAAGTTTGAGATAGTTGGTGTGCCTTGTAGGCATCAAATTCATGTCATGAAGCTTGAAGATATGTCTTATATTCCAACATTTTTAATTATGCATCGATGGACGAAAAATGCCAAACTATGTGCACCATCGTTTGTTAACATTGATGTTGCACTTGAAATGTTGCAAATGGTGTAGTATGCATCCCTCAGTTCTATTTGTAATAGAATGTACTATGTAGCATAAAAAATGACTCACTTATTTAATAAAGCCAAAGTGAGATTAATAAATTGCTTACAAAAATGGAAAATTTGAGTGATCTCAATGATCTTGTATTTGAGAAATCGAGAAAAAATTCAAGATTTTTTTATAGCACAAACCAAAGGGAAAACAGTAACAAATGTCTTTCAAAGTTAGAAAGTATGGGTATTATAGACTAGAAGGACATATTAAAGTTACTTACCCCAAATTTGAAAATTGGAATGAGCAACAGTGGTCTTGAAAATAATTTTTATGATACCGATGAAGAGATGACATCAAGCGCATATGCAAATTTCAATTTTGATAAGGTTAGATTCATAATCTTCATAATAATAATAAAATTAAGACTATGATGTTGATTAATAAATTGCCTTCTAAAATGCTTTTTTGTCATAGGGAGATAATCTAATGGACAATCAAACACTTTTACCAGAAATGAATGTTGATGAAAATCGCAATATGCAGGTGATTATCTTGTTCTTTACTGGTTTCATACATTTGGTTTAACTTACCATATCGTCCAAAGTAAACTTAACACTTCTTTTTAAATTGCTAAGAGAACTTATTCTCATTCAGCAATTATGAATCAAGATTGAATGAAAGTGTAGAATCGAAAAACTTTTCAAACTGGTTTGGATCACTAAGTTAGTAAGTTATGACATCATTATAATCACCTTTCCCAATATATATTACAAGCATATATTGTGACAGGCACTTTTTTGGAGAATCCCCTAGAATCTATGTTTTCACATATGTTAACATTTACAAAATGGAACATAATGGTACAATTGTACTATATAAATAATTTATAGCTTTTTGTATTAGACTTCCACTATATTATACCATTTTACCCTTAAAATCTCAATTTCACTCTTCACTACCTGTTATGGCATCACCTAGCAAAAAATCCTAAGTTACAATAAAAAAATTATTACTTTCCCTTATCAACAAAAAGAAAAATATAATTTGTAACATTGAATAATTCTTTGAAGTATAGGTTAGTAACTCACCATTATTTGATACCAAGGACCAAAGTGCTATCCATCATTAGTGTGATTTTAAAGCCTTATCATAAAACGAGTGTCTCCTCATAATATAACATTACACTAGATGAGAAATCATTATAATTTTTTATTGCCACAATTTAATGTTAAAAAAGTTAGAAAAAATAGATTGCAATATTTAGTCCCACTCTAAAAAAAATCAATCATGCAAATTCTCAGCTATGAAGTGTAATAAAATGATAAGAATCGTGACATCATCTTAAGATTTGTAAGCTACAAATTGTTATCTACCATACATAGAATTGTACAACTTAACCCAAAATCAACCTAAACCAAAGCCTAGTTTAGCAACAATCAAAACTTAATATTTGCAATAGACTTTGGTGACTACTTCATAGGAGGCATAATTTTTTGAAATTTAATGGCACGTCAGACACCTTTTTTCGTAAAGTATTATCCTTATATTTTATGATAGCGGATAGTCATAAAAATCTATCACATTCTCCAACATGCTACATTGAATGTACAATTACATTATACTTTGCAATCAACCAATATCTTTGATTATCAAAATAACTCATAAAAATAAGAATTAGCTTACCATAAATGTATAGCTTGTAACATATAGAAGTTCAATGAAAAGAATAACAAATATTTCGTAATTATAACTGTAAATATTAAATATAGTATGAAATTGTAATTTTCTATTACAATATGGAAAACTATAATAAATACTGATTAAGAAATATACCCATTGCTTTGGCAGGGAACATTGTTTGAAGCAAAAATTTTCAATTGATCAATTGGTACCATTGGACTACCAACCAATGATGTTATAGAAGGATCCTTAAATAACTTCGCATAAGAGGAGATCCATTTGAAGTGAAGAACAAAAATTTTGTAGTAGCCCTATTGTATATGAATGCAAGTAAATAACATAAATTTCACAAATCCATAAAACTAATATAACATAAATCAATTATGTTTTTACAGTTTACCACATGAATGACATTTGCAACTCTTTCTTGATTGCTTTCAGTGCACGGAAATGTATCTAGTACTTTCGCTTCTTTGTCCAACAAATCTATCATACACATGTACCAATACTTGTTCACATCATTCATTAGTATACAAATTTGAAATTGTAAAAACCAAAACGACATTTGTTACAAATTTTAACCTCATATAAAATAAATAATTATTTCCACTTAAATTTTCTCTATAGTCTGCCCATATAAATGAAAGAATATCATAAATAAAAGAATGAATATGATGTAACCTTATAACAATCACTCAAGGATCCCATGCGAATGAATTGTTGCTTAAAAAGATTTCATATCTCTATGGCTGTACAATCTTTTGACAAGAGACAAATCTGCAAAGAAAAAAATAATGTAACACTTTCTTCAAAGCAATTAAATATAATTTTTAACATTAGGACATCAATATATACCTATGCAAATTAAGCTAGAAAATATCATCCCTTTGAAGAAATTGGCATAACCTTTCAATCGTATGCCGTGGTCCAAACCACAAGGTCAATAATCTAGAAAACAAGAATCTCATTAAGCCTAATTACATAATACAAACTAAATGTTAACATTAGACATAAGAACAATATACCACACTTATATTTGAAGTCATCCACTTTTTTGGACGCAATGATTCAAAATCCTTAATAGTTGCAAATGTTGCATCAAAATGGACAAAAACTTCATTACAATATAAACTCATAATACACATGATACCAATTTCGATTAAATATGATATCCAAAATCATACATATAGCATTATTACTTACTTTCCATCGACACCTCTATTCTAAATATAATTACATATTGCATATTCAAGTTTATCGATTTCTTTTGGAACTTTGACAATAGCTTTCTTTGTTGAAACCTTCAAATGTTTATTTATAGTTAAAATTGCATATAGCATACTAATTAGTAATTATACATATTGTAGTTTTAGTAATTATGCCTTCAAACGAAAGTACTCTAATAAATACAAAAAATATTAAAATATGAAAAATCGTAAAAATAAACATAATACATATAAATATTATCTTAAGATTAATTCATATGAAGTCCAACCATTCGAAAATGTTAACAAAAAGATAAATGAAATATATTCTTTGTTACATGAGTAGATTATATATACATGCAAGGCATTGGTTAACGCTGTCGAACATATGCAATCTTGCATAACGTTTGTGTGAAAATCATAACAATTTCAATCCAACACGCATCATTGTCTAACTAACACCTAAAGCAAAAATTAACCTTTACTTAACATTTTTTATTTTCTTGGGGTATTGATCCTATAATATGTAACAATATTAATCGATAAAAAAATTAAATAAAATATTTTAAATTTTCTAATAATCATTGATTTATAAATAAGTAAATATATACACTATCATTTTTAATGGGGTAGGTCAATCTGAGCTTCGATGCAAAATGGACACTGCACTAGATATACCCAAATCACCATCCATTTCTTTCCCCTCCAAACCAATCTCAATAAGACAATCCAAGTAACCATCTAATTTTTCCAACTTAATACTCTTCCCACCAAACTTAGACATTACTCTTTTCTCAGTATTTTTTTTGTATATCAACGTCATCTATATTGGTCACTAGGATCGATCTCTCTAAAAGAATATTCATAGCATCCTTAATGTTGTCCACTATGGATGCATAATTTATCATGCTTGCATTCATGTACTTCATGTTTTTGGATATTCTATTAATATTGTCCATGATGCAAGCTAAATTTGATTCAAGAACGATCTACTTTTGATTCCATAAAATTCACCTTGTCTCTTATCTCCTAAAAATTTGAAATAAAATACCAAATTGCTAGTGTATAGACTTATTACATTCTGCGAAGTATAAAAAATTTTACATAAAATTCTTGCCCTTAACTCAGCATGCTCCAACTCTTTCTTTTTTATCGATCGCTTCACGAGATGTTTATTAACATTAACACCCTACAAATGATGAATTTAAACACCATCAAATGTAGAATATCATATAACTCTTGTAGTAACCAATTAATAAAGTAATAAAACTTGGATAACTGATATCATCTTTAATTTTAATGCCTTTTTGAAGTCTATTGAATGAGATAATATCTTACCAACCTCATCTTTGAGCATTTATAGTCTGAACTCTGCACGAATAATCATAAAAATTAATCTAAAAAATAATTACAATTATTAAATATCAATAGCAAACAACTTAAACGCCTAAATTTGGTACATTCTAAACTTTTAAATCAAGTTTGCATCAATAGCAAATAACAACTCTTTAACTGACCTCTAATAATAACAAATAACTAGTCAAGTATGACTTTGATGATTTTCTTTTTCTTACATGAAAATTTATTATCCCGAGAAAAAGCTTACTTAGTAATGTGTTTAACCTAATTAAGCTTCCCACTAAGACCATCCTCGGTCAAACATGAATAATAATCTTGACTTGGACCACCTTTAGTTGTTGGACAAAAAAATTGTCCAACAATATACAAGAAACTCTAGCTTTTAGCTCTTCAGAATCAGTCTCTAACTCCATCATTTCTTCCTCAGGATGAATAAAAGTCAACTTTTGACGGCTTAGAAGATTGTACTTTTTGCAAAAGGCAAGGCCATCCTCATTTTTCATAAACTTGACACATCGACTCTGTTGTTCTGTAAACCAAGTATGGTTTTAACATCTTCCAATAAGAAAGCAATACTATGGCCACCCACTTTAATACAGTTGGTTGAAACATCAAAGTTTTCAACTAAAAATTAACATAGTTTTCTTCTCAAAGTTATTCTCTTTAGTAATAGGAGAGAACTGAAACCAACACTATATACAACATCTTCCTTTTTTTATCCTTTAATTGTTGGAAAACTTTAAACAAGTTATACGAGCTACAACATGTCAAAACCAAGCCCTACACATAAAGTATTGATTAAATACACATACTAAAACAATATTATACATAACTTTTAGATATTATTTCTTTAATATAACATATTCTTCTTATATATTACCTTCTTCACTTTTAAATTCTTAACTTTTATATATTATTTCTTTAACAT
This sequence comes from Adansonia grandidieri, assembly GCA_038382065.1. Classification (NCBI taxonomy): domain Eukaryota; kingdom Viridiplantae; phylum Streptophyta; class Magnoliopsida; order Malvales; family Malvaceae; genus Adansonia; species Adansonia grandidieri. The sequence goes on along the minus strand of JBBYHK010017159.1, from coordinate 486 downwards.
AATATAATATTTTGAATTCTTCTGTTTTGTTTTTATACTACTCTTTTTGAGTAGTTGTTTGCCTCATAAAATGATCCTTTTTCTTTGTAGAAAGAAGCTTTCGTTTAGCTTCTAGCTCTTGATGAGTGTAACATAAAAACAACTCATTACCATTCACATTTTCATAAATGTGTAATATTTTAAATAAAATGTACCTCTAACCATTGTTGATCAAGAACTCAGCCTCTTTTCAAGTACACGCAGATGAACACCCTGTATAAGCCTTCTAGTCTATATCCTTTTCTTGATAATTACCTTATGATGATGCACATGCAATTTACATAGACTAGACTAGGGACCTATACTAGAAGACTAATCAGAGTTGTATCCTACCATCAAGGAATCTGTATTCTAATTAGTTACTGAAGTCGAGTTTAACTCTTATCACTAGAGTAGTTAAACTGAATAGGATTTACTTTATAATTTCACCTTAATAATTTGATTTAA
>JBBYHK010017138.1:0-11041 GCA_038382065.1 Adansonia grandidieri | reverse complement strand
TCATTTTTTTGACTGATCAAAACAATCTCTTTCGTTCATCGGCATAATCATTATCATTGGCCATTAATGCCTTGATTCTTATTCTTTTGCAAAGGAGTTTATGGCTTGTTGGACTCCATTTTCTCTCTCTCTCCCTCTCTTTTTTTTTTTTTTGGTTTATCAAGTAACAATGGAGAAATGAAGTTGAAAACCACCTAAGTGGAAAAATTAGGATCAAAATGCCGAACATTATGGATCATAAACAAACAAACAAAATGTCAAAAACCACTAACTTAGGGAATTGAATTCTCTTTCCTTCGCATTTACTTCAAAGCAAAAAATACTTTATAACTAACCTTAGATTTAATTCAATTTATTTATATAATTATTTTTATGAATTAATATCTAATAATTTTTGAATTCAAATCTTAACATTTTAGTGCCAAAAGGCTTGACTTATCTTCTACCATGGTGGTGGCTTTGTAATTGACTATCATTAACAAAAACATCGTAGAAGTGTAAAAAGGAGAAAAAAAAAAAAGGGGGGGGGAGTTATTGGGTGAGTGAGAAAACACCAAATGTGGGCCAATATATTAAAAAATGGGAGCATTCCCAAAGTGATGAAAGAGTTTGGGTCTTATAGAGGAACTGAATATATCTCTACAAGGAGACAAGAAATACCCTTAATTTGTCAAAACCTATCAATAGAAATGTCCCAAAACTTAACACCCCCCTGCCCTACAAATCACCCTACAAGAAGCCAAAATATCCCTTACAACGCGTCGGACTGTTAGTGCAAGTGCCCTACAAAAAAGAAGAAGAAGCAAAATAGTCCAGACATTTTGCAGCATGCAATACTTCTATAATATGAAGGGGACACTTTTGGGAAAATTCATTGCCCCTAACAGCTCACTGCTGTGCCTTTCTGATGTCCTTAGGCAACCATCCGAATGCCATACGATTGGCATCTTTGAACGAGTAAAATCATTATCCAAACTCATCTTTTGACAATTTAGAGTTATAGCTTAGCTAGGCTACACTTTCTAACTTCATTTTTTAGGTCAGCAACACCATTCTTTGCTTGCTACTCTGGGTCGTACACTATGTTATACATTCAAAACAACTTTTAAATCAAGAATTTAACTTAGTCTACTCAAAAAATCACTTTTATGAAATAATATTTAATATGCTTGAGACCGTTTTTCTATTTTCAAACAGTGCCTTTTATTGTACCATAAAAAACCCTAATAACCTTTTAGTTTTTTTAAATATTCCTTTTCTTTAAAGATCGCTATGACAACAACTACTTCTTCACCACATGCATTATTCGCAATCTTATAGATAAATTCTAGATATAATATAATCATAAATTCATGTTTCTTTTTTTTTTTTTCATAATGAAAAACTCATTTATCTCAATATTCGTTAAATGCATAATTTATCTTAACTTTGTTTCAAATATTGTTGCATATTTAAAAAAATATATGGTCACGTGAAAAAAAAATATATTCATTTATCAACTTGATTGACAAAATGAAATGCATTATGGTCAATATATACGGGTTTGCGTTTGTCCCATATTAATCAAGAAGGAATCATGGCAGGCAGAGACCAAAAGGAAGATTAGGTCATTTCCAGAGCTGCAACTTATAATATTCGACCTTTTTCTTTTTTTTAAATTATTCGTATTTGAAGCATATTTAGATATAAGTACAATAAGGATCTTTCAAATATATATATATATATATTTAAAAAATTATATTATATACGTATCCATATCCAATACTCATCCCGAATCTAGATGACATAAAACACAGCTTCCATCCAAAGAGAAAGAGTGGGATAATATTGCACATGCACTCACATATCTATTTTTATTCTAAAAATTTAAGTGAAAAGTATTAAAATTGAGTTACAATAGATTTTTGAGATCTTATAGTTTTATGTGAGTGCATGAAACATGCATGTTAAATAAATTTATATAAAATTTTTCTCTTGAAAAATAATTTTTAGAGAAGTATGAAACTTTGGTAAAGTAGTTATTTCTTTAATCTTACCCTTTTAATCTTTTTTTTTGTCAAATAGTTTGGTGCATTAACACTCTACATCTCTATTTTAAATAGATATATGATAATTTATGTATATTGTATTTTATATTTTTTTAATAATTATAAAAATAAAAATATTAAATTTATCAAAATTTTAAATAAAAATATAATAAATATATTAAAAATATAATATCATTTTAATTATATATTTTTTTATTTATTAATCATATCTAAAATTATTATTGGTTGATTAATTTGGTGGGTTTTCTTTTATATAGAATGCTTTCTTCCTTTTTTTTTTTTAAAATTTTTTTATTGGAATTTTTAATTGGTGAATTCCTGTGGCACACAGAATGATGCCATTGGTGGGCTACTAAGTTCAAGCAAAGTGGGTTTAAGATGCGAGACACGTGTCACAATTAAGACGGCCCACTATGTCCATAGGGATTGATTTGTAATGACACGTGGCGTAAAACAATATTCGATTTGAAGTTTGAGAATAATGTGCTGGAAACTGATGGCTTTGATTGATAAAATATCCCCTCCCCCTCCCAAAAAAAAAAAAAAATAAAATAATTAGTGGGTGGTACTGTGGGAAGATTCTGCAAACCAAAAAGTATATATAATGTAAATTATTATTCTTTATTTTTTAGGTTCATTTGGACATAAAATTCCAATACAAATTTTACTTTATCCTAACCTATTTTGTATATTCCAAAATTAATTTAATTAATTTATATTATTATATGTTTGAAATTTGAATATTATCTAATTATGTTTTTTAAAAAATATGAGAATTCAATAATTGAATAAGAAGGTTTTTTAAATGTGCATAGTTAAGACATTAAAAAAAATAATTAATATATTATTTATAATAATAATAATAATAATATTATTTTATTAAATATAATAATTTATTTATTTTTATTATTTTTACAACGAATATATTATTATATATGCTAACATATATAATTGGCCTTTATGCTTGAATGGAGGGTCTGCTTTGCACCAAAAGTTGGCTTCTCTTTTTCAGTTCTATAATTTGACTTAGACAGCCCTCCATTCACGGGTTAACTTCCTTTCTTTTTTTTTTTTCTTATCAAATCAATTATTTTTATTAAATTAAAAAAATATTATAATAATTACAAAAATCTTTTATTTTTTTGTTTGTTAAGCAGTGGCTTTACATATATATATATTAAATCAGTTCCTTTTAAGTATTTTTTTTCTTAAAAAAATAGCATTTCTTATAACAAATATAATTTACCTAATTAGGTGAAACCTAATAAATTATCTTTGGGACAATTCTTTTTTTATTCAAATAGATAGTTTTTTTTTTTCCCTTGATTTTGTGGCACAATTATTGTCCTATAATGTATATTATCTATTAAAACATCTGTATGTGTATGAATTTGTCCTATTATTTTTTAATTAAATAAAAGCAGTACATTAAATACAAAAATCTTATTATCTTCAACCAATTATTTTAATGTGCATTTTCAAGATATATACTTGAGCATAAGCTTGAGTGTATATAGTAAGAATTTTGAAAAGAAAAATCATAATTGAAAAATGAGAATATATATATATATATATATATTTTGGAGGCTTTAATAGGAAGATAGGGTCCCAATTCAATGTAGATGGCTGTAGGGTAGCATAAATTAGCTATTTAAGACAAAATTTTTAGTAGAATTAGATTTATTTAACATTGCTGTTTACACAAATTTGATGAAGTAAAAAATTGTGTTTCATGTAAACGATAACTTTTAAAAGGTATTGGTGGTCAATCTGGTCTAGCATCTATATTATATAAAATATGTGTCTAAATTGACGTCACAAGTTAATTAGATCCTGATTAAGTCAATGAAATGACGTAACATTAAAGTTAAAATTTGAAATATTTTGATCTTTTAATTTGTTTTTACGCATATGCATACATATTTAAAATTAAAAAATTTTGGATTTTATTTCATCAGTTGAAGCAGGGGCCTTCCCCATTCCTCTTCACCTAAACTCCAATGCCAAGGCCTCTCTTTTCAGACTTAAGCAGATACTTCTCGATAACTCTTAATTAGATTTAAATTACGATCGTAAAAATATTTTCAATCACGTCATATTTAATATAATTACAGATATAATAAATATTAATGCGATCAATTATAATAACTATTGATCATAAAATCAATGAAAAAAATTAAAACCATAAAATAATAATTGTAATATTGAGTTGTAGTTGCTATTTAAATCCTACTCCCGATATATTTTATTGCTATTCTATAAGCTGATATATTTGCCCCTCTTGTAGTATGAATAAAGTGCAGCCAGTTCATGAAGAAAGTAGTTAGGTCTCTGATGTCCATAATCAGCCTACATCCCCCATGGTTAACTCGAATTTGTTGATTTAATTAATATTCAAAGAAACACCGCTCTTGAATTCGAAATTTAATTTAGTTAATACATGATTAGTCAACTCTTAAATATAGCATCAAGTTGATTTAGGATTTAAATTTTAATATTTATAATTCATTCTTTGTCTTTAGATAGTGACATTTTTACATACAAAAATACCACTCTCGACATATTAATAAATTAGGGAACTTGAAAAAACCGATTTAATTGGTAAAAAAATTATATTTAAGTATTTTTTTTAAGTGATAAGATTTGAATGTTTAACTACTTCTTAATTATATATTAAAATAAAACCATACTATCAAACCACATATTTTATTAATTATTGATTATATTTAATATTTATTTAATATCAAAATCATATATTAAAATATTTAATTTAATTTTATTTAACTTTCAATTAAACTGTTTTATTCAATTAATTAAACCAATTACCGGAGTTCTTATTGGTTTTAACTTCAATTTAAACTTTGATTCGTGGGAAAAAATGTAATTATTGCATTAATTTTTAATTTTGTAAAAATAATTGATTTAATGTAAAAAAATTCTTTTTAAAAATTTTTCGATAATTAAGGGGTACCTGTAAGCACCCGTTAATGAGATGCTTTATTATTATTATTATTATTATTATTTAAGAATTGGTCCATTTTTTAAAGCTAAGCTATGAAGAGACATATCAGTAAAAGAAAGAATCTATGTAAAGCTGGAATTTAATTTGTAAATTAAATATGCATTAGAAAAATAAAAAAGGTTTTTTTGCCAAAAGGTATTGTGATAATTTTCCATTTTAGGTAGTGCTCAACCATAGGTTGTTGCCTTAAAAAGGAATGTAATAACAATAACGAAGCCAGGCAGAATCTTTGCCACACGTCTTTCAAACAACCGATAGCTTAACCCTTTTCTCACTTTAATCCAATTATATATGAAGAAATTAATTAAATAATTTAGATGTAATAATCTTAGAGAATGAACAAAAACATGATATAGATATGATAATAATATAAAAATAGTTAATAAATATGACATATAATATTTAAATATAATTAACATGATACATTTAAATATTAAAATTCACACATTCATTATGTGGTATAAAAAAAAAAACTTATTAAAAATATGTAAAAGAGAGGAAGATATTTTGATTGTTATTGAATAAAAAAAATATAGGTATGTTTTTTAAATTAATTTTTAATTTAAAAAATAGTAAAAGATACAAATATCTTTATAAATATATGTTTTATTTTATATTTAGGTTTTGTATAATTTATTTAATTCAATTGGAGTCATTTGATTAATGATATTGAACTTAATTTTCGTATTTAAAATTAATAAATTCTATAATTTGTATTATATTTTAATTTATACAGATAGAGTAAAACAAAATAAAGAAAATGCACACAAGAATTATTAGATATATATCAATTAGGTTTATTTCATTCTCTAATATTTGTTATTAATGCAATATGGGATTTTCAAAAAAGGCTGTTGTACAATACAAATTAGAGTGGGAAAAGTATAGATGACAAGTTATAATTTTTCACATCAAACTTTTTATGATGTGAGGAAGGAGGTAGAAGGATTGTATAGAACGGTCACTTTATGTTGGTTTATATATTTTTCATTTAAATCATGATACATACATTAGATTTTTGAAATAAAAAATTAACTATTTATCACACGTTATGTGATATAATTTGAATGAAAATGATTTATGTTGATGCAAAGTGATAGTCTCATACAATCTTTTCTCGATTGACTGAACTCTAATTAATGCTCAGCATGACCTAGCGAGTTAGGTAGAAGAGGATCTGTTTCAAGAGAAGCTGATTTCACAAGTTCATCATTAATGCAATGTATCCCTTGAAGATGATCAGCCTTGTTCTTGTTGTTAGTTTCATTAGGGTTGGGGTAATGTTCTTGTTTTCTTGATATTGGCAATGGAGGAGATTCATTATGGCAACTTGTATGTGTGAGATCTCTTGCTCTTTCTGCTTGAACCGTCCAATCTGTTCTACAAAGGACTAACAGCATGAGCAATGCGCAGGTTGCTTGAGCTGCAAGCAAGCCAAACCATAGGCCGGCGAATCCCATTTTGATCACGAACCCCATCAGGATCGAGACTGGCATCCCCACCAGGTAAAATGATCCCAGGTTTATGTTTGCTCCAATGGTTGGCCTGGCACTACCTCTTAACACCCCACAACCGGCTGTTTGAGGGCAGTTCCCAAGCTCACAAAGGCCAGCGATCGGCAATGCGACTGCCGTAAGCTCGAGGATTTCAGCATCGTTGGTGAAAAACTTGCCCCATCGGTGTCTCATCAAGATCGTGAATAGCATCGCCGACAGGCCTATAGCGATGGCGATGAAGAGCGAAACAATCATGGAAATGCGAGCTTTTCCGGGCCTGTTTGCGCCAAGTTCATTCCCAACTCTCGTGGAAACTCCGACGCTTAATGCTGAAGGGAAACAATAGACTAGGGAGGTTGTCTGAATTAGGATCCCCATGGAAGCAATGGTAGCCTTCGGGTTAACAAGTATGCCGCAAAGCAATATCATGAATTCATACCACCACCATTCGAGGCAAACTGAGACACAAGTTGGCACCGCAAGAGCAAGCAAAGAAGACCAGCCCTTAAGACAGTTAGTGCTTGGAGTAACCCAGGAATCTTTATATACACCTGAAAAGTATACGAATGAAGAGAGCAAGATGAAGAGGTTGAGATTAGTCCAAACCATAGCCATTGCCACCCCCGCAACACCAAGCTTGAAATGGACAACGAGAAGGAAATTCAATGGGACATGGAGAAGCACAGCAATGGCTGAACAGTAAGTTACAGGTAATGTAATGCTTTGGGTCCTGAGATAGATTCGAAGTGGGTGAAGAAGTGAAAGGAATAACAGGTCAGGAATGGAGAAAAGAATGAATCTATGGGCCATGGACGATATTTCTTTGTCTTGACCACACCATATAAGGATAGCTTCCATGTTGAACCACATGAAAAAGATAGGGATCGAAGCTGAGAGGAGTAGAAGCACCGTTCTTTGTAAGGTTAACCCAAGGAGTTTCCATTGTTTAGCACCGTAAGCTTGCCCGCAAATGGGTTCCATTCCCATGGCTAAACCAGAGATTACAGAGTAGCCAGTAATGTTTGCAAAACCAATGGCAAGTGAGCCACCAGCAAGCTCAAGTTCACCAAGATAGCCCAGAAAGAGCATGGAGATCATGGCTCTTGAATATAGAAGTAAACTACTGATCGCTGTAGGGCCTGAGATTTTCCCAATGGCTTTGACTTCTTCCAGGGCCTGAAAAGGCAATCAAACCATGAAAATAAGCCGTTGGCTGATAAACAAGAATTACCCTTTTCTAAAAGGTTACTGAAAAACAGTATAGTACCAAATATTAGTTTGGGTTTTATATAATTTAAGAAGTTTTTAATTTATTACCTCATAAAGAGTTGGCAATCTATGTAGCTTGTCTTCATCATCAATGGGAAGATCCAAAGTTTTGTTAAAAAGGGTTTTGGTTGACGGGATAAACGAGGTCATTGGAGAAGATGGCTTTGGGTTATACATAAATGGAGGTTAACTAATCTTTATTTCTGGACAAAAGATGTTATGGAAAAGGAAAGGAAAGAATGGATTGTTATGTTAAATGAGATTTGATTGCAAGGGAAAAGCAAAGACCCTGTTTGGTTTTATGGGGGAACTTGTTTGTTTTGAGGGAGGGTTTGGAGAGGGACGAATGTGGATATTTATACAAGAGGGGATTGTTGAGAAGGGGAAATCTTATAATCCTCTTTGTCCGTGCAATCTACTACATCCCACCAATTAAATTTTGTCACGTGATAAATAAAATAAAAAATACGATAAAAGTAATTGACGAGGCATGAAAAAAGAATAATGAAAAGTAAAAAAAAATCTAATTAAATTATTGAATTTAAAATTTAATTTAATTAATTTATATAATTATTTTTAAAATTTTTTTTAATAAATATAAATATATATTTTTTCAGAAGACAGTTCTTTTATAATATATGTATATATAAAAGAGGGGATTGGCCTGTGTGGGTTCATGAACATGTCAAGATTACAATAAATAGATGCGAATGCTGGAAAAGCGTAGACTCAAAATGCGTTGGAAGTTGGAAGAGGGGGAGGGGGGGCCGCCCATCCTATCCTTTTCTTTTAGCATTTTTGTATTCCTTCTTGTTCAACAACGGAGGCGGAAAGTCCTTGCGAGAAAGAGAGAACGAGGGGAAAAAAGAAAAGTTAAGTAGTTTTCGAGTGTGGAAAAGAACCAAATAGTATTATAAAATAATATGCAATATAGTATTATAGAAAGTTGTGGTGAAAGTGAAACCACCCACAACATTGTTTGGTATAATGATAATGGCTTTCAAGATTATCCTCTTGATCTAGAAAAAAAGGTAATTTATTGATCACCGAAGCTTAACCCACCGTACATGAATATAAAAAGTTAATTTATTAATGAGATAACATTATTTTACACCTTTGAGAGGTTAATAATCGTATGCATTTTATCTATGTTAATGTTTAATTTGTTTATTTATTAATGAAATATTACAGTATAATTCATCAAATATAAATTTATTTTTTTAAATAAAAAATTATCGAGTTCGAACTTCGAAACCATTTTCTCATATCTTTTTAAGTTATTGTATATAATTGTGTTAGTACTATATTAAAAGAGATAAAAGAAGTTTATCTTGAATTTTGTCAAGTGGGAGTGGATTGACAAACAAATTAATTTAGATCCTATGTTTAGCGATCTGATATATGTATACATTATATTATATATATATATATATATATATATATTAAAACCTTGTAGGCAGATAAATTTGTTTGCATGTTCTAAGGCAGCCATGCATGTTCCAGTTGAGCACAACCCCATGTGAAGAAATGAAACCCCTCCGATCTTCAAACCAAACCGAGCATCGATTTCTTGACTGCTACTAGCGCAATATGAGCCGTTGAAAAGGGCTTTTGCTGAGCCTTCAGAGACCTGTGTTTTCAGGCCCCATCTTTTCTTTCTAGCTTTCTTTCTCTCTTTTACTTTCACTCGTTTTCAGAGAGGCAATGAGTAAGAAAGTGAACGAAAGCAGATACTAGCTTGGCATTGAAGCAATCAAATGTGCTTCCGTTTAATACTGCTTCAAAAAACTTGTGGTTCAGTTTTTGCTGCTTCATCAAGATATTAGCTAAGATCTTAGCCTCTAAGACAATAAAAAGATTACTGCTATTGATCAGTCTTGGAGGGAGACCTCTTTTAAGGTTATTTTATGTACGGCAAATGTTAAAAGACACTGATTAAGGTACAAAACTAAAAAGAGAAGCTTAATATTGTTTTTAAAAAAGAAAAAGCTGATGAGTTCTCTCCTAACCTCCAAGTTGCTTATATTCCCAAGTGTTGGGATTGCTGCTGTGTTTCAAAAGATTGCAAGATTTGAGAGATAAAGTTATGCAAAGAAACTGCCCTGTTTTCGAAATGGGGAACAAAATCATGCTTTGTTTGCAGGAAACTTGAGAGTTTTAGGCAATAATAAAAAAAAATGAAACTAAACAACATGGTGGAGATTTAGGGGGTTGATTGAAGTGACCAAAACTGTCATATCCAATGGATCTTTTTCTTTACTTTTTTTTTTTTTGCTGTTCTTGTCCAGAAAAGAAAACAAAAAAAACCCAGTTTTTTTGTTGTTTAAAAGGTTTTTCTTCATGGCTCTATAGAGGTACCAAATAGATTTAAATCGCAATTATAAATTTTGCGGAGTATGTGATTATGATATTATATATTATGGTTATTGAAATGTGATTTTGATAATATTTTAATGTTATTTGATAATATCACGAATATTAATGCAACGTGAATTCTTGAAATGTCGTTTCAAAATGAATTTTAGGACCGCATTTTAATACTATGGACCACCAAGTATGTTAATGGAGATTGACCGTAAAATGCTTGTGAAAAACCAGCAGATGGAAGAAAGGGAGATTTGTATCCCTTTTCTCACAACATGCATGAAATTGTCTCTCTTCGGGAGAGACAGCGGCCTCCCTCGGTGGTCATGTCGACGACTGCCATCAACCCTTCCCAATGAAGTCGAGCAACCTAACCCTTTTTCTTTCGTGGTTTTTCTTTTTGCACAGTCTGCACCACTGGGCTGCTTCAAGAAAAGCAACAGTTTAGCGTTTATTTTAATTAAGTATTAAATTCGGTAGATTTAAATTTAAAATAATTTAAATATCAAATAATTCGAACTAAAAATAATATAAAATTAAAATAATATAAATTTAAAAATAATTTAAAATTTAAAAAATTTTAAATAACTTAATTTAAATAAACTTAATCTGAAATCAACTTATTCTGTCAATTGACATGTCTAATTGAGACAGAATTCTGTTTGGCATCAAAGCTTCCTACTGCATCAAATACAAACTTTGAAATGGAGGAAAAGGATATAAAACAGTGGCAAGACGTTTCAGGATTTATCATTAATAAAAAGATTATACTTTGTCTAGAAAACTCGAACAAATTCATAGATTCCATACATCTCTCATTGCCCTTTACTTTTCCCACCCCC
>JBBYHK010017127.1:0-11044 GCA_038382065.1 Adansonia grandidieri | reverse complement strand
TTCTTGATTAAAAAGAAGCTTATAAGGACAAACATTATTCAAATCAAGATAAGGCAATCTATTTAATAGGTAAACACTAGCAGAAAAAGTATAAGACCAATATGATTGTGGCATAACGGCTTGGTGTATTAATGTCAATCCAGTTTCCATAGTGCTTCTATGTCTCCTTTCAATGATGGCATTATGTTATGGAATATTCAACGGTGTTTGAAGATGTTGAATGCAAATGTACTAAAAAATTAACTTAATTTTAACACACTGCCACAGTTAAAATAAATAGACATAAATTTTGTTTTGAAGTAATTTTGAACCACAACTTTAAATTTAAGAAACAAAAAGCAAACATCGGACATATTTTTTTATTATAAAACCATATATACCTAGTGAAATGATAAACAAAGGAAATACAATAATGAAAACGATCAATAGATGAAATTGAAGCTAGTCCTCAAATAACAGTATAGATAATGTCTATGGGTCCTTTACTAATTAAACTGTGACTAGAAAAAGGTAACCTATGACTCTTGTTACTACTACATGCATTACAAGAAGTAATAGGCTTAGTTGAAGATAATGTCGATGAACTTCTTTGAAGAGGAATTGCAAAGTGGAATATGAGGGATACCCAAGTCTCTCATGATAGGATGGAAAGTTGGCATTAAGTCCGATCATGGCTAAAGTAGGTAGATTGATGATAGAATCAGTTGTTCGTAATCTGTACGTAGGCTTCAAGCTAAAATGTTCTTTGCGTGAAGATCCTTAACAAAAGAGAAAAAAAAAAAAAAAGGCAAAAACTCAACAGGAACACTATTAATATGAGTGAATTTAGAAACTAACATAAGATTTGATTTGGCTTCAGTAACGCAATGAACATCGTCGCAGCGAATTGCTTACCCAGGGGCGGAGCCTCCTTTACCTATGAAGGGCCCACGACACTCAAAAATTTTGAAAATTCTACTAATATGTATGTCTATTTGTATTTATATATTAAATATAATTAAATTAGCCACTCCAAAATAAAATTTATATTTATTTAATATTTTATCTTTGTCTATAACTTAATTTTATGCATTAGAATTTATAGAAAAATATAATTATTAATCTTGGCTTCAAAATATTTTTAAATTTTTTATATATTTATTTTTTACCAGTCCATCAAATAAATAACTTGTATATTTATTTTTTATATTTGGTTAAGTTTAACATATTAGTTTTTAAAAAAAGTTTAAGTTCTTTTATCTTTATGACTAGCCACACCAACGAAATTGGCTAGCTTCTCCCCTATGCTTACCCAACTTTAATTAGTATGTGTGTATGTGTTGCGATTCGAGTGGGGAGAAGAGTGGCCATTATGAAATAGCCGCGCTTAGGAGTCGCCACCAAAACTTTTAGGCTAAATGTGATTGGCCACTTATTAAAATCAATCTTTTTAAAATATTTTAAAATCAATTATAATTCTTTTTAAAAGAAAAATTACGAAAAATAAAATGGGTTTTAGAGTCAGTTACGTGTGGCAAAGGTTAGAGCATTCTGACAATACTCGTTAATTGGTACCTATTAATCATGTATTATCTTAAATCTCAATTAAAGTTGATTTTAATTTTTGATATTTAAAAATAATTTTATTTAGGGATGAATCAGATTTTAATATTAAGGAAACTTGTTTGTGCTCGATAAGCCCAATAAAGTACAAAAGTTTTATTATTGAAAACCTCGATTCATTTATTTTTAAAAGGATATTTTGTTGTTAATGATAATCATTGGGGTCCTTGTAAGGAAATCTCAGGCTCATGCATATCAAAATAGGCATAAAAATTAAATAGAATTAAACAAAAATCTCTTAGATTTCCTTAGGATCTTAGGAAGATATGAACATGTAATCAGACTGAAATTTAAAAACATGGATTTGATAGAAATCATACCTATTTAGAGACTCATAGCTCTAAGCGCGTCGATCCCGACATGAATAAACCATGGGCTGATTACTACGATTTCTTCTAGAGGCCAAAAATAGTCCAAGTGTTTTGCCTCTAACAGTGATCTACGTAGATGTCTCTTGGAACCTTCATGAGGTCTAGTGATTCTTCAGTGCTAGCCAGAAAACTTCTTAACCCTCAACCAAAAGGTATATAGCTAAAAGGTTCAAATTTGAAGTGATTTGGGAACAACACACCTATTGCACCAAAGAGAAAGAGAAACAACTTCATAGAAAAGTAGTTTTTTTTTTTTTGCAGATGCCAATAAATGGATCCAAAGTCACAATTAAGATAAAAAATTGATTTTCAACCTTTATAGTGATCAAAAACTCTTTAAGATCACATAGAATACCAATTGACATAAAAAAGGCCTAGGAAAACAAAGATTTTAGGATTTAGCCAATTTCACAACTTTTGTAAAAAACTAATCCCACAATGCTAGAAAACTATTTTGCTACTTTTGTTGTGTCAAAAACGATTCAAGAACACTAAAAAAAAACCATGAAAATGCAAAGAGAGCTTAAGGAAGCATGGGTATCATGCTAAAACCTTTAGGAAAGTCTAGGGTCTATGCTTAGGGTTTTTTTATCCTTCTTATCAGCCAAAAACTCTTAATATTGTTTAAATGCATCATAGGCTGGGTTAAGCTTGACTAATGGGTCAATCTTACCTATTTCAAGGTTGGCATCATTTTGGTGGTGTCTTGAAGCCCAATTAAAATAATTTTAATTAGCTTGTCTAAGATTAGGCCTAAGTATTAATTTATTAATATTTTGTCCCAACAGCACACCAAAGATAGGTATTCCATGTGCATAGCTCATTAGCAAGTCCAACTTGGAGTAGTTCACAACTAAACTCTCTTGACTTGATAATTAGGGCTTTTAGCCTAATCCTTCTAATTTACATGTTACATAATTTAATTCATATTTAAAATTTTCTAACCTGAGTAAAACAATTTTAAATAATATTAAATAAATAATTAAATAATTATCAAATAATTATTTAATTTTTCAAATACAATTATTTGGCTTTATTTAATAATATCCCTAAACCATGTCTACAAATAATATTATCTTGATAAGACAATCTTATTTTTATTGCCAAATTAAGACATCTCTTAATCAGATTTCATAAATATAATTTAAGATAATACTTATTGAACTAATTCAAGTAAATCCTCTTCATTATACCTTTTATTTAATTAATTCATACTTAATTAAATTCCAATTTTAATTCAGAGATTATCTCATTGTATGGTACCCATTAGGCTTCCATCATAATGGCATTAAATATAGTTACCCAATTAAGTGTATATTTATAGACCAAGATTGGCCTTTAGCAAAGCATCGTGGCCATCCGGTATACAAGAAGAGTCAATATGACCACTTTAAGAAACCTTTCACCAGATATCCCAAAAATACAATAAACAGAGTGCAGTGTCTACTTATATATCAATCTATATTAGTTCCTGCAGTTTTTGGCTAGCCTCATGAATTTAGAGAATGATTTCTTCTAAATCCATAATGCGTTGACCAACAACTTTATCAAGTTAACTAAAGCCAATAACATATGAGATGTGTTCCAATGTAACTCGGAGTGGTGAATTCTCTCTGGATCACTCATTCACCCACCTTATGATTCATGTCAAACCCAACATACCCTACCTTAAGTATCCATTCATTGTGGATCCATTTCAGATAAATTAAGTATGACACTCCTCATATGAGGCGACCTAGTATCACAAGTCTAAAGACTAATATGTATGATTGGCACATGAGAATATAAATGGAGTTCTCATACGGGCCATGTTCAATGAACTTGTTTCCAAAAAAAAAGCACCTATAGCCATCCCCAAGTATCTCTATACTTTAACTTCTATGAGATCAAAGAGTTGCATGCATCAAATGTGTGGAGGCTTAGCATATACTAGTCTTTGTGCATTTTCAATACCTTGTTTGGACAATACGATGACTAAGAATGTTTTTAGAAACATGGCTTTGATGCATAAAGATCTCATTATCGTAACTTATTACCAACTCTCCAAGGCCATTATGTTTCATAGGCTTTATCCAATTACTGTTTGCATAATCATCAATCACACCACTAACATGAAGAAAAACCTTGAATCACTAACATAAATGATAGGTTTACATTATTAACTATTTATATACCTCATCAAATCCGATTGGCTCTAGAGCATATATTAACAATCCTTTCCAGCAACCTGGCAAAGGATTCATTGATTATTTTAACTTAAGAATATTACTTTATTTATTAGTCAAAACATGAATGCGATTTATAAATGCTTCTTAGTTCATTTATTATGAATGCATAGATATAAATTTAATCAAGGAATAAACAAGACTTAAAAATTAAGAAAGCAATGAGAAAATGCAATTGGATGCAAAAGATTAGATGAAGTAAAGAGAGTTACAAACAAAAGATCAAAACCTAGGAGCTTTACATGGGTATTTAGTAGTGATGGTTGATTTATCAATGTAAAAAAACAAAGAAATTTTTGTTGTGTTTTTAGGAGGTTAGAGAAATAAGAGAAGAAGTTGCCTAATCAGTCAATCTAAGCCCCTTAATGGGTTGCTTAACAATTTTGACAAGAGTTTTTTTAGTGGGAGCAATTCCCAAGACTGTTTTATTCAAAAAAATAAATGGAACGTATTTCAAAAAAATTAAAATTTATCTCGATAATTGGTGATAATAGTGGTAATGAAAGATAATCAAAAGATTGATAATTTTCACTACTAATTCTAATCATATCATATGATCATATAATACTAAAGGATAAATTTATAGTAAGACATAAAAAGGGTTTTGAAAATTTTGTATACTAATCTTGTTGTCGTATTTAAAAAGGTCAAATGAAGGAGTAGAATTTTTAGAGAAGTATTTGATGCAATTAATACCAAGAACTAAAAGGAAATTATAGTTGTAAGAGATTTAAAGCTCTGACACCACAAAAAGTTTTAACAACAATAAAGTTGAGAGGACAAAGGCTTGAAGTCATTTAATCTATAGCATTGTATTTATAGTACAATCCAGGTTATGGTCACTTTAAATGAAGATAAGAAGGCACAAGTTAGAAACTCTCTTAACTCAGGATATTAAGTCTTATAGATGCAAAAGATTAAAGAAAGTAAAGTAAGTTATGGATAGGATATAGAAACTTGGGAGCCTTATGACTGTATTTAGTAGTGATGATTGATCTATCAATGCCAAAAGAAAAAAAAAATTTTGCTTTGTTTTTTTGAAGAGGTTAGAGAAACAAGAGTACAAGACTCTTTGCCCAATGGGTAATGGCTTACTTGAAAATTTTAGCAAGAGTTTTTTTTAATGGGAGCAATTCTTAAGATTATTTTATTTAAACAAATCAATGGAATTTATTTCCAAATAAAAAGTGAAATTTATCTTGAAAATTAGTGATAATAATGCTAATGGATGATAAGCAAAGGATTAATAATTTTCACTGCTGGTTGCTAATCACATCACACAATCATGTAGTACTAAGGGACAAATTTATATTAGGATTTAAAAAGTGTTTTGGAAATTTGCATACTGATTTTGCTATTATATTTAAAAAGGTAATATGAAGGGCTAGAATTTTCAGATAAAGTAATTAAAGCCATTAATACCTCAAAAGAAGTTATACTCATACAAGATTTTTTGAGCTCTAATACCATAAAGATTTTAACAATAATAGAGCTAAGAGGAAAAAAGCTTGAAGCCATTTAATGCATTGCATTGTATTTATAGTACAATCTTGTCTAATGGTCAAGCTTTTTCTTCGCTGATGTTTGAGTTTTCCTATTGATTTTCATTGATTTCACTTCTTTTCTACTTTCTATTAGTTATTTTATATGATTATTTGTGTTTGGATTTTCTTTTTCTAGTTATGGAAAGTAAATCATCATCTACATGATCAAGATCAATTGTTTGATCATTAGACAAAATGATGGAAAAGATCAACACTACAATGCCGAGTGTGGCTTCATAATCATATCAATAAGCTAAGAAAGAGAAAACAAAAGCTACTGGAATGGCAAATAGAGACAATTATTTGTCAAAGAGGAGAAGACCACTGAGCTGCATTATTTTCCACTAGAGCTATTAGGAGCTAAGAAAATTTTGAAACCCCATTCAAATGTTATTTAAGATGGTATTACTAACTAGAATACTAGCTTAATCATCTGTTCTATAAGTAAAACCCCTTATTACAGTCAGATGCTATCTATTGCAAACTTGATCTAGCAGAAAAACAGATGTATTGAGATTGAATCTATTGTACGATGGGTCTATTTGTTCAGATATCCTTCCAAAGAGACTTGTTAGTGGATTCTAAAATCAGAACCCTAGCATATTGGTAATAAACTAATCATTGTAGGGCAATGGGAACCTAGAATAAACTTTGCAGATGTTTAACTCAAAACAATTCTTGTGTGGTTATTGTTGAAAAACATTTCATTTGAGTTTTTTTCTCAATATAGAATTCGCTAAATTGCTAGTGCAGCACGAAAGCCTTTGTTCATGGATAAGGTTATAGCGCAGGAATGGAACCTTAGCTTTGTAAAAGCTTGTGTGAAGTTCAACTCTGAAGATAAGATCCCTAGCTCAATTGAAATAGACATTGGTAATGGAAAGTTAGATATAATGCATGTAGTTCTATGGTGCCCTAAAAATGCCATATATGTGAGGCATTTGGGCAATGCACTAAAAACTGTGAGAATTATATCCCTCAAAGGCTGAATGGATGTAAAAAGTTAAAGAGGTTGTAACGGTGGTTAAAGAAAAATGGTAAGAAGGGCAAGTGCAGTAAAAAAACCAGTCATCGAAAAACAGGTTCCTAATATTATTACTATAAATCTTTTCCAAGTCATTGTTGAAAAAGATATGGCTAATATGGCCAAACTAGTTGAGGAATATAAACCCTTTTCAATTGTGCCAGAATAAGGAAGCACAATAAAGAGTGTTGTTATAGAGAAACCCAAGGAAAAATATCCACTAGATGAAAGCAGTGTTGAGCAGGTTAGGGCCAGGACTATGGTCGTAAAGCAAAAACAAGGTGTTGCCAAAAAGAGAAATAAGGGTAGGCCTAGGTTGCTCCAAATAAGCCTGAGGCTAGTCGTTCATCAACCATTATTTACCATTAAAAATCTTTGTTTGGAACCTTAAAGAGTTCAATGACCCTTTAAAACAAAGAAACGTCTGTAAGTTAGTTAGACTTCATCCTATTGATGTTGTCTGTTTAGTTAAAACTAGAGTCAAGAAGGAAAAGCAACAATTGATGTTATCTAAGAGATTTAACCACTAGAATGTTCTTGATAATTATTCTTCAACTAAAAATGAAAGAATATGGCTACTATGGTACAGTCCTCTTGTTATATAGCTAGAGTCCTCAATAGTTTAGGCATTCACTTGTTTGATTGCTTGCCTTAATAGTGTATCTATCTTTAGTGCTATTTATGATAGGAATTTGGGTACTGAAAGAAAAGGTCAATGGATCTATTTGGTATCCAAATCCTAAGCATATGTAGAAAATTCATGGAGGGTTGCAAGAGATTTTAACACATTAAGATACTTGAGGAGAGCTTAGATTACAATGTAAACTAAGTCGTATCTTCATAAGAAATTTTAATCAGTTTTTTTCATCAGCTGGCTTGCTTGATTATTTTTTTTCTAGCCTAAAAGTTACTTGAAAAAATAACAAAATAGAAGGCTTTATTGCTAAGAAACCTAATTTAATTTTAATCAATGACTCCTGACTCATAAACTTTCATTACTCTGATGTGAAATTTATTGCTCTTGGTATCTCAGACCACGGCTTAGCTCTTGTCACCCTTAAGGCTTCTTGGCCTTCTCTCCCAAAACCTTTTAAATACATCAATTTTTAGGCAAACCACCTTAAATTCCATAGCGTTGTTAAAGAAGTATGGAGGCTAATATATAACGAGAACTTATACAACATGTTATCTGAAAGAGTGCATAAAAAATGATTGAAGAGTTAGATATAGGATGAAATTGATATAGGATGCTATCCTTGAATGAGAGTTGGATCCATTTTAGGATCCAAAAACCAGGCTGTTACTAGTACATTGGATATGCTTTTGTGTTATGAACAAAAGCATAACAAAATAGTAAAAGTATTTCTAGTCTGCTGAAGTCACTATGGAAGAGATTAAAGATACTTTATTCTCATTGAAAAAAGAAAAAGCTTCAGGGCCTAGTAGGTGTATGCCTACTTTTTCATTGAAGAGGACTTTACAAGGGTTGTTTTCAAAATAGGCCACATGCTTAGAGCAGTGAATACAACAACCATCACTTTAGCATGAAAGGTTAAAAATGCAAGCCTTATGAATGATTTTAGACCCATCCATTATACCTTGAACCATTGCATTGTAAAACTCATACCTAAAAGATTGAAGTTGTGCTTGCTTATTTTGATCAATGCTAACTAAACTGCTTTAATCAAAAGCAGGAGTATTGCTGACAACATTATACTGGCACATAAGCTAGTGAACGACTATCATAGTAGGAGAGTTTTTCCTAGAATGACTATAAAGAATAATTTAAGAAAAGTCTTTAACACTATTAACTTGGATTTCCTTTTCAATACCTTAATGGTACTTGGATTCCTTGGGAAATTCTTGGAATGGTTGAGACATGTATCAGAACACCTTATTATTTGGTGATGTTGAATAGAGGTTTAACTAGTTTTTTTTCTAGAGAAAAAAGGTATCAAGTAAAGAGACCTTCTTTCTTTATACTTTTGTTATTATTATAGATGTTCTCCATTAGTGTATGCCCTTGATTAATCGATTTGGGACATGGATACACAGTCAATTAACTACATATACATTACTAGTTAAAGTAACAAAAGGTTTTCCTTCATTTTAGTGGCATGATTGACAATCATGAAACCACTAATTGGATGAAGCCCATGTAACACAATAGCTTTACAAAGATATGTAACGAGTTACAACGATGAGACCCTTATGCATCAAAGCTGTTTTTCTAAAAACATTCTCGACTATCGTATTGTCAGGATAGGTTATTGACAATGCATAAAGGTTAGCATATGCTAAACCTCAATGCAGTTGTTACGTGTAACCTTTTGATTTCATAAGTTTAAGTATAAAGATATTTGGGGATAACATTTGGCTTCTTGTTTTATGGAAATAAGTTCATTGAACATGGCTTTTGTGAGAAATCTATTTGGTATTAATCACTTAAGTGTCTATGGAAATGTAATTGGTCTTCAGACTTGTGATACTAGGTTGTCTTGTATGTGGAATGTCATATTTTGATTTATCTGAAACGGGTCACAATAAGTGATGCCTAAGGCAAGGCACTTTGGGTATGACATGAAGCATACGAAGGTAAATGAATGATCTAGAGAGGATTCACCATTCCCAGTGACATTAGAGATGTATCTTGTATGTTCTTGGCTATGGTTAATAGGATTAAAGTCATTGGCCAAAGTATAATGAATTTAGGAGAAATTATTTTTTTAAATTCACAATGTTAACCATGACCTACAAGAATGAATATGGATTGAAGCATAGGTAGACACTGCACCATGCTCATACTTATTTTGGGATATTTGGTGAAAAGATCAAATTACACTAATAGGCTGGTCACTGAACGGTTTCGATGAGGTCACATTTGACTCTTCAATATTTAAGTGGTCATGATGGGTCGCTAAATCTCGTTCTTGATCAATGAATATAATTAATGAGATTAATTATGTTCATTGCCAACATGTTAGGAACCTAATGTATCATACACAATAAAAAGAACTAATTGGATTAAAACCAGGATTTAATAAGTATAACTTAATTAAATAAAAATGTATATTTTCGAGGACTTAATTGAATTAGTTTAATTAAAAGATTTATTAAGACATATATTAGATTTATGAAATCTGAAAAAGATGTCATAATTAGGCAAGAAAGATAAGTATGACTTATCAAGGCAATGTCTAATAGTAGACATGTCATTAGGATTGTCTCAATAATAGTCGAATTTACTTCTTTCTTACCAAGATAATTATTTAATTAAATTTACATAAAGTAAAATTGTTTTAGTTAGCAAGAAAATTAACTAGGAGTTAATATTTTTGTATGTAAATTTAGGATTAGCCAAAACTCAGTTGAGTTAATCTAATGGGCCTTGTTTTGAACAAAGCCAATTCGACACATACTAGGGTTAGGCGCATATTAGGGCCCACATAGGTGATGAATTAGGCCAAGATATTAATTAGTTAATATTAAAGCCCAATTTTGACTTTATATTTTTATAATTAAATTTAAATAAATTTTTTTTATCATTATTAAATAGTAATTCAAAACAAGTCGATCCAAATTATAGAAAATTGTGTCTAAGGCTTATCTTGCATGGACAAATAGTTTGGCACATGGACAACTCTAATTAATTTCGTAACTATGCTTTTAAATTTTTAAATTCAATTAATGAGATTATACTAAATTATGGGGGAAAATGAAGTTGATTTCATAATTAATATTTTTTTTATTAAATCTATTATTGATTTGCATTTACGATCTTTCAAGAGCAAGGTTTTAATTTATTATATTCATAAAATTCCCTCTCCTATTCAAAGCTTGAAATCTTAGATTTATTATATCTAGTTTTAAGCTCATTCAATGTATGGATACATGATTATTTACATGAAAAAGTCACTAAAATATTTTGTTGGAATTTCACAAGTTTTGTTATAGTAAAATATTTTCTTAGCAATTAACAATAATCATCAAATTCAAGAAATCATTCAAATTAAATTTTTTTTTACCTTAATCACATCAAATCAAGTTTATTACCTTTTATTAAAATTTCATTTTCATTTATAACTTTAAAAAATAGCATTTATCATATCTAATCTTTTAAAAATTTTCATTATCCATCGTTATGTTAATCAAGAGTTAAACAAGCTAATGGTAATGTCCATATAAGCACCCCTTGTCAGTAGATATGGCTTGATATCCACATGGCATGACTTACCAAAATGGGAATAAAAGTAATGTCCACATGGCATAACTTATCAA
>JBBYHK010017116.1:0-11045 GCA_038382065.1 Adansonia grandidieri | reverse complement strand
CCCCTTCCTCCATGAGGGATTTCATCATCGCTAAAAGATATGTAATTATTAGTCATGATGTTGTTCACTAGATGATTGGACTAGCTTATAAAAATATCAAGAGGGACATAAGCCTTATTCAAAACCTTGAGGAAAGCATTTCTGTGAGCTTTGGAGTCCAATAGTAGTGATAGCAATAGATATCTTGGTAGGTTGCTTATTTAACTAATCAACAATGCTGTATTCACTATACTTGATGAACTTAAGGAATTTAGTAGCTTCCTTCTCACTCGCTAGTTTCTTGACAACTAATGAATCTGATTCCTTTGTTCTAGACTTCAATACTTGAGAAACAAGATTAGTATTCTTTAATTGAGTTTCACTTCTCAATAATGCTGAAGCATAACATCTACCACTCCAAGTTAGGTGGCTTACCCATGAAAACTCAACGTTTGTAGCTTGCTGGCTTGATTTTTCGATCATTAAGGTTTTACTTTTATAGTTGCAATGAACCATTTTGTTGTCCTTATAAGAGAAAGGGGATAAAAGTTGAATGATCATCTTTGGCATGGGCTGAACAGGGGTAGCTTTGTTTCTTGGTCGATTGTTGAACAATATTAATGGCCTACCAATTCCATAAGAAGGATTGTTATTCTCTCTCAGTGGCACTGATAGATGGTACCGCATTTATAGATATGTAAGGCTCACTTTTTATCATAGAATTTAATGCTACCCTCATTCATCATCCTTCGAATCATAGCACGAAACTCTCTGCATGTTTGAAATGTATGGCCATGGATAGTATGGAAATCACAAAAGTCAGAGGCTTTGTCTTTCATCTTTTCAACCATATTAACCAGTTCAGCTTACACCAATATTTGCCAGACCAAATTCATTGGTGCCCTGACCTCCTCTATGTTTTCTACAATCTCACAGTTCTTTTTAACAACCATTTTGCTTAGATCTAACTCAGCATGAGTTTGAAATGAGCTGGCTTTATTACCAGATTTCAATTATTGACTAGCCTTCAATTTTCTTTTCCTTTTACCTTTGCAGGTATTTCTTCTACTTGATTCATTTTTCATGGCCTCGTTAATTATTCCACATAATATGACTACATTAGTGAAGCTCCTTAGGAAGCTTTTTGCTACTTTCTTATAATAAGGGGCTTGCAATGTTCCAATTAATCTTATAGTGATCCATTTATCTATCAGCAAGGGATGAATCTTGGTAGCTTCTTCCATCCATCTCAAATCATATTGCTTGAAGCTTTTATCATCTCTATTTTCCATGCTCATGAGAGAAGGACAATTCGAGATCTAATCGCCAATAGGCCTCTCCTTATTTATGGCATTAATAGACAAATCGATGTGTTTGTCCCATTCCTTATAGAACTCAATATCAGACCAATCCATCATTCTTTGGACCATTTCTAAGAACGATAGGCAATGTTGCAGATCGTGCCTTTAAACAAAATACCAGCTAGTAGCCCAATGATATCTTTGCTTTGATCTTTGATGTCTGAGACTATTCTGGCTCTTACAAAAACTTGCCAGACTTTATTCATCAGCATTTTGACTTTTCTAATGCTTCTTTTGATCTAACAACTTTTCCCATCAATTACTGCATCTATTCTTGATTCTGCATGGTTAGGAACTGGATTGGCTTCAACATTTGGCCCAAGCCCTTGTTTGACTTTGATCACACTTTTTTCTAGCAAACCCTATACCTTTCTTTTAAATGAGGAACAATTCTCAATAGAATGACCTTGTGCTCCAGTGTAGTACTCACAATAGGCATTTTCATCGTAACGCCTGGGATACGTGGTGATATTAGGTTTGTGAATATTGAGGCCACTAATTGACCTACCAATAGACGAAAGCAAATATCTTTATAGGAATGGAGGAGTGGCTCAAAGTGCTCCCTTTCTGGAGGCACTTGTTGATTGTTTGGGGCTCTTGCATTGTTCATGTTGTGAGGTTATGCACCTAGGGTCATGTTTTGAATGGGGTTTGATGCAAAACTCATTGTTGAAGAAAACCCAGCATAATGAATTGGTTGTGGTGCTGGTGAGTATGGGTTAAAACTCGAACTCAACATTTTGGGAGATACATAGCCTGAACTAGATGTGGATTTCGATTAAACCTTCCATGAATTTTGCAAATAGTATTCACCTCTTTCTCCTTAACTTTATTGTAGACACCTCATTTTTTCCAGACCAGTTTTTGGTATCTAGGAGTTAGGTAAAAGATGATAAAATAAAAAATAGCAATAAAGCTAGGGGACGATTAAAAATTCCTGTGGATTGCTTCAAAGAAAATTGCAAAAACGAGGCATCAAAGGTCATTTTCAAGGTGTCATTGAAGTAGTTTAGGTGAGAACACGAGCCAATTTTCCTCTCTTTGTGACCAAGATAAGACAACTCGAGGAAGCTAAGGTATGTGCAGGTCAGATAGCTGTTTAAACACTGTCACGAGGCTTTCATGCTACCAATATTTTGAATTTTCGTGTGTAGTATCGATACATAAGGGTTTGTATCGATACATAAGGGTTTGTATCGATACCTAAGGTATGGTATGGATACCTAGCATGATTGTATCGATACAAGTCTTAGCTGTAGCTAAAGTTATGATATTTGGCAAAATGTATCGATACACAAGCATGAGTATCGATACAAGTCATGGAGTATTGATACAGGGCTTAAAGTCTCGAGACTAGAAATAATTTATGCTCTTAGCATCGATACAAGTATCCTTGTATCAATACTCATGCATAAAATTTGCCTTGAGTATTGATACAAAGTGATATATATATTGACACATGTAGGCCATTTTGGCTATTTTAAGCCACCTTTCAGCTTTCGCATTACCCATTCAAAATCTAATTTAAACACATGTTTTGCATTAAGAATCATCAAAAATCATAAGAGGTTTCATCTTTGGACTCGTAAGTAGATTTAAACAAGTTTTGAAGCCCAATTTGTAAAAGATAAAGGTCACTTTCATAAAGATAATAGCCTGTTAAAGGATAGGTCAAGCTTTTCAGATTTCAGGTGGCCACATTCTTTCAACATACCACCCTACATGGTAGAACCAATAGCAATAGGGGGTAGACTAAACATGTTACCTAGATGTCTCCTTGTACAAAGAAGAAAACCTAACAATGCCTTTGGTTTGTCTCCTAAAGTCATTGGCTGAGCATGAAGATAAATAGGGACATGGTAGCTCAGCAAGGGGACTTCTTCTAAAAGAAAAAAAGCCTCCCACCAAAAATCCCAGAGCTATTCCTAAAAATTTTGTAGCCATTCTCAGCCCTAAAAACACTTCCAAAAATACTGTTTCATTGACCTCCATACTCCATTCCTGTAACTACCCCAAACCACCACTGGAAAACATTCAAGAACCAAACTTTCTACACATTTTGATCCTTAAAGAGCCTCACTATCAACCATATAACCAAAAAGCTACTTCCTTTCATCCTTTTCTTGCTAAATAATAGCAAGGAGAAGGAAGAAATTAAGCCTACAGCCACAACTTTGAGAAAAAGGGAAGTTCAAGTTTTTTGGTATATCGCCTCTGCCTTGATCTTTGTAGATTTTGTTTTGTCATTAACATCATCTTAGTAAACCCTTTTATGCTTTCATGGTGATCCTAGGACTCTCATGCATTTTTTTGTGGCTTTGGTTGTGGTAGTTTAGGATCTTGATGTTCTTCTTGGTGCCTTCATGCTGTTCGGTTAACTGCTTAAGAGAAAGTCTCCAAAAACACTCAGTGGAAAATTCATGCTATCAACATCGAAGCCAATCGACTGGGAAGACTTCTTTTGGCTCTTTTGTATTTAAAAATTTTCAATGAAATAAGAATACAATTGTTTGATTTCTCACAAAACCTTTTTGTAACCCTGAATTCCATGTTGCATCATGTTTATCTTTTAATTGATAATACTTGATAAATGAACGAAATTGATAACGGGATTTCATAGCATTGCTTGGAAATATTGAACTTTGCAAGAATTTTTGCTAAGTCTAAAGACCAAAAATGAACTTTAGGGCCATGGTTGGTCCCACTTTCTTTGATCTTGTATCTTGAGAAGTGTTCAAACTCTACCCCTAAAAAAGCCTACCATAAAGAAAAAAGGCCAAAATCTTGCTTCGATTGGCACCTAAACAACTAGGGTTTAACACATTTGAACAGTTAAAGAGGCTCTTTAGAGTTAGATTTTTTACAGCTAGAGCCTTCCAACATGAATCATTTGATTTCATAATCCTTGTATTACGATCATAGGTCATCGGGACAAAAAGCCACCTTATCAGATGTGAGAAAAATTCAAAATTGATAGATTATGCTTTTGGAAACACCATTTCGCATCATTTAAACACGCATATGCATTCTCATGCATTCTACAAGATTTAACATCTTTTAGGTGCCAATCCCTATACAAAAGGCAAATCAGTAAAGAATGCAAGGTATGAACCTAAAAAAATCTTAGGTAAGTACCTTCAACATCACAGGCTCATTGAAAATGGTCCAAGAAAGGTATCTAATCTTAACACCTTTTCTTTTCTTATCCTTAAATAGCAGGACGTTTTCTTTTCTTTGTCTTCAAAGAGTAGGATGTTTCCTTTGCTTGTCCTTAAAGAGCAGAACATTTTCTTTCTTTGTCTCAAAGAGTAGGAAATTTTCTTTTCCTTGTCCTCAAAGAGCAAGACGTTTCTTTTTCTTGTCCTTAAAGAATAGGACATTTTCTTTCTTTATCCTCAAAGAGTAGGACATTTTCTTTCTTTGTCCAAAAAAAAAAGGACATTTGTTTCTTGTCCTCAAAGAGCATGACCTTTTTCTTCTTTGTCCTAAAAAAGTAGGACATTTTTTCTTGTCCTCAAAGAGTATGACCTTTTTCTTCTTTGTCTTCAAAAAGTAGGACATTTTCTTTCTTTATCCTCAAAGCGCATGATGTTTTCATTGTCCTTAAAGAGCAGGATGTTTTTTCTTTTTGTCTTCAAAGAATAGGACCTTTTCTTTCTTTGTCTTCAAAGAGCAGGATGTTTTCTTTTCTTGCCCTCAAAGAGCGGGACCTTTTTCTTCTTTATCCTCAAAGAACATGACCTTTTTTTTCTTTATCCTCAAAGAACAGGACATTTTTTCTTTTTGTCCTCAAAGAGCATGACCTTTTCTTTCTTTGTCCTCAAAGAGCAGGATCTTTTCTTTTCTTGCCTTCAAAGAGCTAGACCTTTTCTTTCTTTGTCCTCAAAGAGTAGGACATTTTCTTTTCTTATCTTCAAAGAGCAGGACATTTTCTTTTCTTGTCCTCAAAGTGCAAGACCTTTTTTTTCTTTGTCCTCAAAGAGCAGGACCTTTTCTTTCATTTTAGTCTTAGAAAGAAGGATGCCTTTTCTTTTAAGCCTACACACGCTGGTGGTATCCCTTTTAGTCTCGTCCTCAAAGAGCAGGATGCCTTTTTCTTTTAAGCCCATACAAGCTGGTGGCACCCCTTTCATTTTAGTCCTCAAAGAGCAGGATGCTTTTTCTTTTAAGCCCACACAAGCTGGTGGCACCTCTTTTATTTTAGTCCTCAAAGAGCATGACGTCTTTTCTTTTTCTTTTAAGCCCACAGAACTGGTGATGTCCCTTTTCTTTTAGTCTTCAAAGTAGCAGAACATCTTTTCTGTTGCTTTTAAGCCCATACAAGCTGGTGGCACTTATTTTCTTTTAGTCCTCAAAGAGTACGACACCTTTTCTTCCCCACCCAAAAAACAACCTAATACACTGCCCGAACAAAATGGTGTCATTTATCTTTGCCCTATTCCTAATACTTAGCAATGGTCAAAGAGGGGCAACTATAGACACCTTATTTTGTCAGGACCGGTTTTTGGTATCCTAGGAGCTAGGTAAAAAATGAAAAAATAAAAAAAAATAGAAATAAAGTTAGGGAAGATCTAAAATTCCTATGGATTGCTTTAAAGAAAAATGCAAAAAACGAGGCATCAAAGGTCATTTCAGGGTGTCATCAAAGTCATTTAGGTAAGTAAGCGAGCCAATTTTCCTCTCTTTGTGAACAAGATAAGACAACTTGAGGAAGCTAAGGTATGTGCGGGTCATATTGGTGCTTAAATACTATCATAAGGCTTTTGCATTACCAAAATTTTGAATTTCCATGTATAGTATCGATACATGAGGGTTTGGTATCGATACCTAGCATGATTGTATCGATACAAGTCTTGGCAGTAGCTAAAATTATGATTTTTGGCGAAATGTATCAATACACAAGCATGAGTATTGATACAAGTCCATGGAGTATCAATACAGGGCTTAAAGTCTCGAGACTAAAAATAATTTATGCACTTATTATCGATACAAGTATCCCTGTATCGATACTCAGGCGTAAAATTTGCCTTGAGTATCAATACAAAGTGATATGTATCAGTACATGCAAGCCATTTTGGCTATTTCAACCAACCTTTCAGCTTTCGCATTACCCATTCAAAATCCAATTTAAACATATGTTTTGCATCAAGAATCATCAAAAATCATAATAGGTTTCATCTTTGGGCTTGTAATTAGATTTAAACAAGTTTCAAAGCCCAATTTGTAAAAGACAAAGGTTACTTTCATAAAGATAATAGCCTATTGAAGGATAGGTTTAGCTTTTCAGATTTCAGGCAACCACAGTCTTTTAGCACACCACCCTGATGGTAGAACCAATAGCAACGAGGGGCAAACTGAGCTTGTTACCTAGATGTCTCCTTATGCAGAGAGGAAAACCCAACAATGCCCTCGGTTTATCTCCTAAAGTCATTGGCTGAGCATGAAGATAAATAGGGACATGGCTAGCTCAGCAAGGGGACTTCTTCTAAAAAAAAGAGCCTCCTACCAAAAATCCTAAAGCCATTCCTAAAAATTCTTTAGCCATTCTCAGTCCAAAAACTCTTTCAAAAATACTATTTCATTGACCTCCATACTCTATCTCTATAGCTACCTTAAACTACTGCTGGAAAACCTTCAAGAACCCAACTTTCCACATATTTTGATCCTTAAAAGCCTCACCGTCAACCATACCATCAAAAAGCTACTTCTTTTCATCCTTTTCTTGCTAAATAATAGCAAGGAAAAGGAAGAAATTAAGCCTACAACCACTACTTTGAGAAAAAGAAAAGTTTAAGTTCTTTGGTATATCCTCTTTACCTTGATCTTTGTAGTTTTTATTTTGTCATTAACATCATCTTGGTAAACCTTTTTTATGCTTTCATGGCCATCCTTGGACTCCCATGCATTTTTTTGTGGTGTTGGTTATGGTAGTTTAGGATCTTGATGTTCTTCTTGGTGCCTTCAAGAATGCTCCTTTGCATTTTCATCACCATAACAGCCTCTGTCCGTGTACTTCTTGCCATGTTCCTTCCATATTCATGTCTTGATCTCATGTATAAATATGCATCTTAACATGATATAAGTATGCTCATGCATTTCCTAGAAGCTTGATAGGCTCTATGAAATAAAAAATGCCTTTTTTAGCAAACTCTTTTTAAATATGTTCATCCTAAGTATGTTCATGGATCTATCTATCATCTCCATGCATTTTTTGTCAACGTTTTTATGAAAAATGTCAACCTTGCTTGTGCATATTGTCCTCCATAGTCTACATCATTTTGTGGTGCTTTGCTTGTGTTGAGATGCATGCTTAAGTACTAGAAAACCCAATTTCAAAAATATCCTCTAAGCTAAGCACATGCTATCTCCTATACACAGAGAATAACATAGGCTAAAGATTTTTATGAAGCTGGTTTTTCAACCTTGTTGGCAAAGCAAGCATTCAGTCTTGGATTCATGGAAGAATGAGTGTAAGGGTAATGGTTTTTCAAAAAAATGAAATGAAGTTTTTTAGTTAAAAAAATGTGAACCTTTGGTCCTTAGCCAACCACCCTCATAGTGGCATGGTCAATGGGTTGTTCTATTATCCCAAACTACTCTAGGATTATGGAATGAACTCGTGATGCCCACGCCAACCTCTCATCTTGGTTACGGATGTTTGAACGTCCATGGCCTGAGCTTAACGCGAAGAAAAACCAAAATAACGAACACTTTCCATATTTTGTTCTAGCAGCATAGTGGCCTGGTCTTGAAAAATTATTTATAAAAATAAAAAATGATTTATCAAAAATGTGTTGGTATTTTTCTCGTGAAGGGTTTTGAATTACCTTTGCAACAATGTCTTTTTTACTTTTAGATAATCTCGAATGAAATAGTTATGATTTTTGCAATTTTTGCTATCTAAAGCCCCTAGATCCTGCAAGCAGTTTACTGTTTGGGCTATTTCAGCATAGCAAACAACATTTTTGAGTCCCTTGAATATTTTTCCCATGGAGTTCATGAAATTTCCTTTTTGGAAAGGTATTATTCACATTTTAATAATTTCGGATAAATCCGAACTGATTTTTCAAAGTCCATCATACCTTTACGCTATACATGCTGCTAGTGTCGAGATAAGTGGAAATTCAAAAATTAATTCTACCTAGAAAGTGATTTTCTAGGATTTTTGGAATATACTTACATTAATCTTCATTGAGTTAAATTTCCAACAGTACCTTGTTTACCCCTCGGGACCTTCGGATAAGCTTAAAATAAATTTAGATAGAGAAATGATGTGACGTATTCCTCTGTCTCTAGCCCAATTTCCAAAATGCTTGTATTCAGGCATTCGAATGCCTTATGACCTATTCGTCTCATTCCCATAACCTAAGCCCTTTAGAATGGGACCAAGGCTAAATAAAAGAGGAACATTTTAGCCAAACTTTTGGCTCTTGATTTTCAAAGATCCCCCTATAAAAAAAATTACCCATTCCTCTTAAACATCAAAATTTTTCATTTTTAGGGATACTCCAACCCCATTACTCTGAAAGATACTTCAACCCTACTTTTACCTCAAAATGATATTGAATTTCTATTTTTGGGGGTACTCTAACCCCATTACTCTAAGGGGATACTCTAACCCTACTTTTACCTCAAATTTAATACCAAACTTTTATTTTTGGGGGATACTCTATCCCTACACTTTTGAAAGGATACTCCAACCCTGTTCTTCATATTCCTTCTAAAATCCAAGCTTTTCTCCCTCTTGAGTCATCAAAACCTTTTTCTCCCCAAATTTCCATCGAATCCGGCTAAGTCTCTATGTTGTCATCTCGGTTATTCATCAATAATTGAAGACAACTATGAGATACATTTTTATCATCCCTCTTTTTATCTGTTTTGTGTGTTTATTTTTGTATGGATTTATTCATTATTTTTTTCCTATCCTATTAATATGTTTCCTCTTATCGGGACCTCGAGCATTCATGCTTTAAAAAAATCTTTTTCAAAATCACAAAATGATATCTCATGTCAGTATCTCTCTAGTGTTAGACATGAAATATTTGATTTTTTTAAACCCATTCGGAAATCAGTTTCATAAAAAACCCCTATGTTTCTCATCTCTCTGAGGTGCATAGGTGATAAAATTTTCATTAAAACCCAAACTCATATCTTTACAAAATTTCATGCATTAGAGGGAATTATACCTAAATAATGATAAAAATGGAACCGAGGAAACCAAATTCAAGTAAGATATAGTTAGATGCTACCAATTTTTGGGCATTGTGGGGTTGCTAATCCGTCCCCACATGTAACCAACTCCCGAACCCAAAACAATGAAACTCTGGTATTATTTTCAATAGGCATCCGGTCATGCCTAACTTAAAATGATCGATGGTGACTCCAAATTTATGGCCACTTCGTGGTGGCTATCCAAGACTAGTCGGATGAGCGATTCGTCTGACAGTCTTTTACTCCTTCATGTTAAACATCAAAATATTTTAAGTCGAGCATGCTTTGGCCTTTCGGATCATTCGAAGTTCGTAAAGGCTAGGCACGTGGAACGTCGACACTTATTTATTGACTTGATTGACCTGAATGATTTTCCAATGGATATCCGATCACTTTTGATAGCGTTATCTATCATTTCACCCGATATAACCATATTAGTAAAATATTTCGTGGCATTTTTTGTTGTTCTTTCATAATACGAAGCTCGTAGGGTGCTGACAAACTTGACTGTCATTTTCTTTTTAGTTAAAGGAGGATGAACTTGAGCTACCTCCTCTTTCCATCTTTGTACATATTGCCTAAAGCTCTCAGAGGTTTTCTTTTTTATATTCATGAAAGAGAGGCAATTTAGAGTCCAATCAAACACGTGTTTATATTGCTCAAGGAAGGCACATGCCAAATCTGCCCACATATGAATTTTTACGAGATCCAGCCCTATATACAATCAGATAGCTGCCCTAGTCAGGCATTCTAAAAGCAATGAATTAGTGGTTTCTCGTTCTCTTCATACGCAGCCATTTTATGACAATACATGTGAAGGTGGGCAGTGGGGTTAGTAATCTCATTGTATTTTTCAAAATATTACACTTTGAACTTAGGCAGGATAACAAGACTTGAAACCAGCCCTAATGATTTTGCGCATCCATGATTCCAAATTTATTATTTCCTTCAGTAGCTTGAATTATTTTCTGATAACCTTTTTTCTCTTTTTAGTTTTATTTGCTCATTGAGGTCTAAGACTATAGGCCTTGTTGATGAAGAGCTCACACCTTAAAATCTTTGGATCAGATGAGATGCTATTTGATGGAGATCAACTTGCACAAACACCTATTTCCAACCATTCTTATGATCCTTTGCAATGAATTGGAGGTCCAATGACTAGGGCAAAGACTAAACGCATGGAGTAAGCTTTGTAAGGACTAATCATGGAAATGCAAGCAAAGAAGGCTGTTCGAAATGAATCAAATGCATTGCCAAGATTGATCACTTTTCTACATTGTGTTGAGGATAAAAAGAAAAGATAAGTAAAGCTTGGAGCCCAATTCACATGTCCAAGATGAATGGAGCCTAATTTACATGTATTAATGGGCCTATAGATTAGGATTTCAGATTTTCTAATTTTTTTGAGCTTTCATGCTTTTAATTTATTTAGATAATTACTAATTAGATTATGATAAGGAGTAGACTTTATCTTTATTGATTAGGATTGTGTTT
>JBBYHK010017105.1:0-11049 GCA_038382065.1 Adansonia grandidieri | reverse complement strand
ATTGTATCGATACTATGATCATTGTATCGATACTATGAACCATTGTATCGATACTATGAATAACTGTATCGATACATTGCTTTGCAGAATGCATGTTTTGGTCCTGGCATGGCCTAGTATCGATACATGAGGTTTTGTATCGAGAGAGAGGCTAATGTATTAATCCATGTTGTATCGATACAAATAGGGACATTTCAAATTTTTGGCACATTGGAGCATTGTATCGATACATAAGAACCATGTATCGATAGATTTAAGTAAAATTGTAAATTTTCTCATATCTTTTATCCCCGGATACCTTGAACTACATCATTTAATGCCACATTTTTGCATTTACCTTTGATGTCATCACCCCCTCTCATGTCCATGCTCTAGATTGATAAAAATTAGCTCAGGCAAAATAAGGTGCCTACAGCTACCCCTCTTTGAGCATTGTTGAGAATCAAGAAGAGGGCAAAGATAAATAGATAATATTTTGTCCAGGGTGGACTGACGCTCCCTATAACATAAGGTGTTAGGTTTTTCAAGGTTTAACCCCCTTAGACAGGTATGGAGTAATGTGGATTTTTGATATGGGTGTCGCCAGCTTGTGCAAGCTTTAACTTAAACTTAGGTGCCACTACCTTATGGGCTTTGACTTAGACTTGGGTGCCACCAGCTCGTGTAGGCTTTAACTTAGGTTTTGCCAACTCGTATAGGCTTTGACTTAGACTTAGGTGGCACTAGCTCGTGTGGGTTTTAACTTGGGCACCGCCAGCTTATGTGAGCTTTGACTCAGACCTAGGTGCCACCAGCTCATGTGGGCTTTGAGTTGGGTGCTGTTAACTTGTGCAGGCTTTGACTTAGATGTAGGTGCCACCAGCTCGTGTGGGCTTTGAAAGGCGTACCACTAACTTGTGGGCTTTGAAGAGGTGCCACTGACTTGTGGGCTTTTAAGGATGCCATGACTTATGGGCTTTAAAAAGGTGCCACTGATTTGTGGGCTTTAAAAGGGCACCATGACTTGTGGGTTTTAAAGAGGTACCACTAACTTATAGGCTTTAAAATTGTGCCACTGACTTATGGGCTTTAAAAAAGGTGCCACTAATTTATGGGCTTTAAAAGAGTGCCACTAACTTGTGGGCTTTTAAGGGGTACCACTAACTTATGGGCTTTGAAGAGGTGCCATTGACTTGTGGGATTTTAAGGGTGCCATGACTTATGGGCTTTAAAAGGGTGCCACTAATTTGAAAGGGTGCCACAACTTGTGGGCTTCAAAGAGGTGTCACTGGCTTATGGGCTTTAAAATGGTGCCACTGACTTGTGGGCTTTAAAAAAGGTGCCACTGATTTGTGGGCTCTAAACGTTGCCAGTGACTTATGGGCTTTTAAGGGGTGCCACTAACTTGTGGGCTTTCAAGAGGTGCCATTAACTTGTGGGCTTTTAAAGGTGCCATGACTTATGGGCTTTAAAAGGGTGCCACTAATTTGTGGGCTTTAAAAGGGTGCCATGACTTGTGGGCTTTAAAGAAGTGCCACTGACTTGTGGGCTTTAAAGAGGTGCGATTGACTTGTGGGCTTTAAAAGGGTGCCACTCACTTGTGGGCTTTAAAAGGGGTGCCACGACTTGTGGGTTTCAAAAGGTGCCATGAAACACAAAACATGTTCAGATTCTGGAGGTTTCGAATAGTTTAGACTTGAAAAATCATAACTTTCTCATCCGGAATGATCCAGGGGTGAATAGGACATCGTTTTAAAGATAATTCAACATGCTTTCATAGAAAAATATCCAAAAATTCATGAAAAATCATTTGGGATTCTAAAGTGAATTTTCAATTTGCAACAGTTGTGCTGCCAGTAGGGGATAAAGCAAAGCAGGGGATATCTCTTCTTGTTTATGTCGACTGGTCCAAACTCGATTCATTAACATTCCAACATCTATGACTAAAGGGAAAGAATGGCATAAGCATCACAAGCTCATTTTTACAGCCCCAGAGTAGTTTGGGGTGATGAAACAGCTTATTGATCATACCACTCAAGGTTTTGACTCAAGAAAAAAGGCACAAACATTTAGGAAATAATTGTAAGACCATTTTCATTTCAAAATCAAATGATCTGAGCTTGTTTACCCAAGATTCCATATATAAAAAACTTAATTTTCCTCAAGATATTTTGCTAGCTTTAAGGAAAATGCTAAGTCCATGCTAATCTTCATTGGTTAAGGTTAACATGCTTAGCTTGGAGGGGTTTCAAAAATCAGTTTTTATTGGCCATCAAACATGCATTTTGACAACAAACATACAGGGGGATGGCACATAACATGAATGGTGATGCCAATTTTACTAATGGCCTAGACAAATAAAGTATTATGCACTTCGACAATAAAATGTTATGGATGTTGAAAATAATAATGTTTCATGCAAGTTAATGTGTAAATATGATAGAAATGTGTTAGGCTAATGATTCATACATGGATTAAGAATAACAAGATGCATGGATATGGCATAAAATGCATGAGCAAGAGATATCAAACTAATAAGGATGAAATGAGTCATTTTTTACATAAAAGGGGTGTTAAGCATCCAAATCTTAAACTATCACAACCAAATGCCACAATAATGCATGATAATCCTAAGAGGGTGATGGAACCATAGAGAACTCACTAAAATGATAACTGTGCTAAAAAATAGAAAATGTAAGTGATAGTTAGAAATTATACCAACAAAACTTTAACTTTGGCCAAATTATTGGAGCAATAGAGATGGCTTGAATTTCCCTCTTTTCCTTGTTGTAAGTAAGTAAGAAAAAAATTGAGACAATGAGGTTTTGGTTTTGGTATGGATGAGGGTGATTTTTTTAATGTGTAAAGGTTAAGAGTGAGTGTTTTGGGTTTATTTTTGGCTGGTGGGCGAAGAGCTATGGGATTTGGTTTTTTTTATGTGTGAATATGTTTTTGGAAGGTGAAACAAGTTGGAATCTAACCTTTTTTAGCTGAGATAAAAGTGGTCCCTTTATACTAGCCTTTTGGAGCCAAAATGGAGGTGCTTTTAGCTATTTCTCAAGTGGGATAAAGTAATTTCAGCACGATGGCTATAGGGTGGCTGTAGGGAATATCTTGCTGCCAATGTGATGGGCATAGGGTGGCTGGTTTAAATGTTGAAATGATTTTCCAACGAATAGGGTGCCCGATGGTGATATTGGCTAATAAACTAGGGAGTAGGGTGATCATGTGATATTGACCCTTGTTGATCCAATTTAGACTTCAAAAAGATGTTTTGATTAATTCAAAAGTCCAAATTCATAATTTGATATGGGTTTTGATCTTGATACAAAGAAATGAGTTAAAATCGAGTTTTAGATCAATGGTGGATGAGTAAAAAATGCTCAGATCATGAAAATGGCCTGCATGTATCGATACATTGCATAATGTATCGATACATTTGGTCTAAAAAGCTTGATGGTATCGGTACAATGATCATTGTATCGATACTATAAACCACTGTATCGATTCATTTCTTTGCAGAATGCATGTTTTGGTCCTAGCATGGCCTAGTATTGATACATAAGGTTCTATATCGATACGAAAGCTTATGTATCGGTGCATGTTGTATCGATATAAATGGGGACATTTCAAATTTTTGGCACGTTGGAGCATTATATCTATACAAGAGAACCATGTATCGATACATTCAAGTAAAATTATGAATTTTCTTATTTTTTTTATCCTTGGATAACTTAAACTACGTCATTTGATGCCACATCTTTGCATTTACCTTTAATATGATACCTTTGATATCATCACCCTCTCTCACGTCAATGCTCTAGATTGCTAAAAATTAGCTTAGATAAAATAAGGTGCTTACAACTGCCTCTCTTTGACCATTGCTAAGAATCAAGAAAAGGGCGAAGATAAATAGACACTATTTTGTCCGGGGTGGACTAACGCACCCTAAAACACTAAGGTGTTAGGTTATCTAAGGTTTGATCCTCTTAGACAGGTACAGTGTAACGTGGATTTTTGATGTGGGTGTCGCCAGCTTGTGCAAGCTTTGATTTAAATTTGGGTGCCACTAGTTTATGGGCTTTGACTCAAACTTAGGTGCCACCAACTCATGTAGGCTTTGACTTAGGTACCACCAGCTCATGTGGGCTTTGATTTAGACTTAGGTTTTACCAACTTATGTGGGCTTTGACTTGGGTACCACCAGCTCGTACAAGCTTTGACTCAAATTTAGGTGCCACCAGCTCATGCAGGCTTTGACTCAAACCTAGGTGCCACCAGCTTATATGGGCTTTGAAAGAGGTACCACTAACTTATGGGCTTTGACTCGGGGTGCCACTAACTTATTGGCTTGAAAAGGGTGCTATTGACTTGGGGCTTAAAAAGGGTGCCACTGACTTATGGGCTTTTAAGGGGTGCCACTGATTTATAGGCTTTAAAAGGGTGCCATTAACTTGTGGGCTTTTAAGGGATGCCACTGACTTATGGGCTTTGAAAAGGTGCCACTGACTTATGGGCTTTTAAGGGTGCCATGACTTATGGGCTTTAAAAGGGTCCACTGATTTGTGGGCTTTAAAAGGGTGCCACTGACTTGTGGGCCTTAAAAAGAGTGCCACTAACTTGTGGGCTTTAAAAGGGTGCCACGACTTATGGGCTTTGAAGAGGTGCCACTGACTTGTGGGCTTTAAAAAGGGTGCCATGACTTGTAGGCTTTAAAAGGGTGCCAGAACTCATGGGCTTTGAAGAGGTGCCACTGACTTGTGGGCTTTAAAAGGGTGCCACTGACTTATCAGCTTTAAAAAGGGGGCCATGACTTGTGGGCTTTAATAAGTGCCAAGACTTATGGGCTTTAAAATGGTGCCACCACTTATTGGCTTTAAAAGGTGTGGTGACTAAGTTTTTGATAAAACTTCTAAACTAGCGCTTCTTACTAGAAATTCATGACAAAATTTCCCATTGAAAAGGGTTTTGGCACTAGTTCTTGACAAAATTCTTAAGAAATCTTCTGACGAATATTCTCGACAAAATTTTTTATGATAGTTTCTAGACAACAATTTCTTGACACTAGCACTTTGGCAGTAGTTGCTTGATAAAAAAAGGTTTTGACATAAGGTGATGAGAAGAAAAAGACCTTACCTGAATGGCACTTGGTTTGCGAAGCTTAGAGTACTTACCAGGAATTCCTTGGAGGTTTAGCAAACCTAGCTTGAAGTGATATTGCAAAAATTATGTATAATGGTAATATGAGTGCATGATGTGCAATGCTATCATGATTGCATGATGTGAAGTCTAATACGAGAGATAGTCGTAGTTCTCCTTGTACGTCATTTAGATTCTCATAGGGATGGCAATTTTTTATGCGACTATAGACAAAAACTTTCCTAATCCTACTGGGGATTGTAGGTTGTCCTTGCTCCACAAGGATATGACCAAAAATGTAATCTCAAGAATTTGAACTGTTGCATTTCTCGATTCGAGAGGCTCAAACATTTTCTTTACAAATGGAGGGCATTGTCAACATTTTGGAGACTATTCAACTGATTAGGTTGATGTCTCTGATTTTGATAGGATTTTGATAGAATGCATGGGTCGATTTTTGGTTAGCCTAAAATGGTTTTTCTTGAGATGTGGCTTGTGAGAGCCAAAAAAAATGGTTTGGTGTATGATCATGCCAAACAGGTGTTTGGATACGAAAGGTGCATGATCTTGATATCAGGGTGTGAGCAGAATTCCCTATGCTTTTCTTTTCCTTTCGATATAATGTCAAGATGTCCTGATGCATATTTCAGTTAATTATCAAACATTATCAGTTAAATGACAAATGCAATGTGAATTGTACAGGGGTAAAAAGAACTAAGACAATGTTTATTCATGACAAAAAAGGGACATAACTTAATATACTATTTGACAAGCAATTGATAGGGTAGCGACAAAGATGATCTTTTGGACAAAATATACCTTTGATAATCATGAAATGGATGTTCTTTGGGTGCTTTTCAGAACCTTTCTTGAACAATGAATGTGCCTAGCATGAGTTGATCTTTGAAAGATCTCTAGGATTGCTTTGCATTATCCTGTAGGTACTCTCAGTTCATGCCCAATCAAAATTGATCTTCCTAAGTCGCCCTTGAGGTTTTTTAGCCATAGTTGGGTTGGTTGCCCAAATGGCCTTTTCAGATTTTGTTCTTGACCCCTTTTTGTTTTTCTTCCTTTTTTTTTGTTTTCTTATTTATTTTTTTGTTTTGTTTTCTTTTTCATTTTTTCATTTTTTTCTTTTACTCTTTTTTTTGTTGTTTGTTTTTTGTTTTTGTTTTTTTGGTTTTCTCTTTTTTTTGAAAGACCCTTTTTCAGGTTTTTGCCCTTTATATGTAATATTTCTTAATAGAATATGAGTTGATTGGGTTAGACAGGCACTACCATCTATTTTTGACAAAATTAAGGCCCATTCGGAAAAGGCTTGCTTCACAGCATACGATCCTTCCCAATTAGGGGTTCATTTGCCCCGCGTATCTTTGTGAATTGGGAGGATCTTCTTTAATACCAATTTGCCTGGGTAAGATCATCATGAGTACATCATTTTTTTATGGGCTCAAATCATGCGTCTTTGATACATTTGACCATGGAAGATGGCTTTCATGCATTTTTCCTTGATGAGATTGAGCTGGTCATATCTATTCTCGACCCATTCAGCTTTTCCAAGTTTGGTTTCCATAAAGACTTTGAGAGAAGTGATCTCGACTTCGATAGGCAATACAGCTTCCATCCCATAGACAAGAGAAAATGAGGTAGCACGAAAGTGCGAACTAAAGTCTAATAGGCATGAAGTGCAAAAAATAGCTTCTTATGCCAGTCTTTGTAAATCTCCGATATTTTTACAACTATTCTTTTGATGTTTTTGTTGGTCACCTCGATTGCCCCATTCATCTTTGGGCGATGAAGATAGAATTATGATGGTGAATCTTAAGCTATAAAAGGTCTGGTGGTACAGAGCTTTCTTTAAAATCTTCTCCAGAATTAGCTTCACTAGTGCAAATTGACTATTCGAATTCGATCTTTAAAGACCCATCAGACACATCCATGTCACTATCATCAGGATACTTGAAAGGGTGAAGAAATAAACATCGCAAAAGGCACACACACAGCTTAGGGATTCAGATAAGAGTGAAGGCAAAAGAGTAATTGAGACAAAGAGATTGAAAAGTGATGCTGGCATAAAATATGGAATGATATATGCAAAAGTTATTTTATTGATAATATTTGATAAAGATGCCCCTTACATAGACACTTACCTGCCTTTGGGCGAGGGTAGGTAGGTTTTCATTTCTTGACATTACATGAAAGGGGTAAAAAAAATGCAGGGGCTTCTGTCATGACCCCATCATCAAAATCAGGTCTTGGTGGAAGGACATAAATTCTTTGGCTTAGTACTGATCATGTTTGCAACTGGCTCAGTATGGTTTGGTAAAGGATTAGAAGCAACATTTGGTCCTTGGTTCATCCCAAACTGTAGATTTTGCTCATTTCGTTTGAAATACATGCAATTTTGAATCTCATGCCCCACTGTCCCAACATGGTATTCACAGTAGGTGTTATGACAAGTATGATGGCTTTTTTTTTGGACATAGATCGGAGCCACTAAGTGATTTTAGAGCAAGGTTTGGTAAAGCTCCGTATAGGTCATAGGGATGGGATCAAAATGTTGTCTTGGTTGATTTGCACCTTGATTGCTAGATGCATTATTGTTTGTTCCGTTGGTATTTTGGTGGACTTATGGAGGGTAGCCTAGTGGTGGGTTTGATAGGATTGCAAGGATGGGTTATAAGTGGTGGCATGATTGGCTGTGAGGATATTGTGACAAGGTAAGAACGCGGTGTTCTTGAGTAGCGAGGGTTAGGTGCTTCATGCTATCTCAACTGAGATGAGCCAGCATAATTTATAGCATTGGCCTCTTCTTCCTTCTTCTTATCGACCATGGGCTTCTTACTCGATCCAGCTATTTCCCTGGCAGATATTCTACCACTTTTAATGGTGGCATCATTGTTTCTCTAAATAGAACCAAGTCTGCAAAATTTTTTAGTGGCATTCCCCACAAGCTTCTTGTAATAAAGAGCGCGTAAGGTGTGAATGAAAGTGATTATCATCTCTTTTTCTGTAAGGGAAGGCTAGACTAGGCTGCTTTTTCTCTCACCTTTGGGCATATTGCCTAAAACTTTTAGTCGATCTTTTCTCAAAATTCATTAGGGAAAGTTGATCCGATGCCCAATCTGACACGTGTTGGTATTGATTTAGAAAGGCCTAAGCCAGGTTAGCCCATGACTGGATTTTCACATTATTTAGCTCGATAACCATCGAGCTGCTGCCTCAGTGAGGCTGTGCTGAAAGCAATGGATGAGGAGCTTTTCATCTTTCTCATACCCGACCATCTTTCGTAGGTACATTCGGACATGGATAGAAGGATCAGTGGTTCCATTAAACTTTTCAAACTCTGGACTTTAAACTTCAGGGGAATGACAAGGTTAGACACCAAAGACAAGGATTGCATGCCAAGAGCTCCAAACTTGTTACTCCTTTCGATAGCTCGAAGGCATTTTTCTAGTAGCTAGAATTTGTTCACCTTTTTTGTAGTCATGATGGGCTTTTAACTTTATATTTTCTCCAGTTCCTCATGGTCAAAGGCTATCGGTTCTACAGATGAAACACCTACATTCACCCCTTGAGTACCGGGAATGAATTGACCTGTCACAATGGGATTAAGGTAGATGACTGATGGAGCCTGGGAGATGGGTGTAGGAACGGGCTATTGTTCTTGTCTAATTTCCCCTTAGGTGGGTTCTGGATTATTGACACAGGGACTTTCTGCGTTGGGAGGATTATTCCTTGTTTCAGCAGTGCTAGCATACCCTTTTTCTTTCATAGAGGCTGTCATTGGTTCCATAAGTCTCGCCATCTGAGTTTGAATTTTGTTTTGCTGACGGAGCATCTGGTCTTGTGATTCCTTAACCATTAGCTCAAGTCGCTCAATACAAGCTTCATGATCACTCTCCATGATTTGTTTACAGCATCACGTGTTGTAGCGATGCAAGATGTTAAGTTTCATTTTGCCGATTGACCCCTGGAGTCCTTTGCACTTTAATGGCCTAATTACCGTATTAGACTTCTACTTGAAAATGTATTGATTATGATGCAATGATGAGTTAAGATAATGAGTGATTGATGCAAATGTAAAAAGGTGAAAGTAAATATGCATATGCAATGGAGACAATTAAATCCTGGAATAGTTTTGTCAATAACATCTTTTATAGAGCCACAAAAAAAAGTCATTTACTGAACACTGAACTAGAACAATTGTCTCAAAATGATGACAATCATGATAGTTATGATGAGATGATGCATATGCCAAAAAACAAACAAACGAAAATGAGTTGTGAGATGTATAAGAGACAAATGTAAGAAATTAAAGAATTTGAGAACATCAGAGAAAAGTATTCATAACATTATCTCAACCAAGGTGGTGAGATGAGAAACGGGCCACATTTCAACATGCTAGGATGCAATCCACCCTTCATAAGGTGATGTAATATCTTGTTTTGATGGAAAAATAACTGACTAGTGGTAATATTCATTTATCACCACTAGTGCGGATACGCATTAAGCAATGACTCGGACAGCATAATGGCTTGCAATATAAGACATTGTGAATGATGGTTTTTTGTTCACCGTCACTTATTTATACAAAGGTTAGCCGTCATTTGGGCGGCACAATGTCATGCCTTGATAAATGATAAAAATGTAGATGCGGGTGACATTTGTATACTCATTGTCACCTACATAATTATGGTGATTAAGAGTAAAAGTTAGGAATGTTTCCCTGAGTGACTCTATTCTTCGAGTATTCTAGCAGTATTTCGGTATGGTTTGACATGGTTTAGCTCGTAGGGCTCACTATATGAGGTTTAAGTTTACGCCTAAATAGGTATCCGAATTGCTCTTTTGTCTAGTAAGGACAGTCGAGGGACCCCGATCCTAGATCCATCATGGGTTTGGCAGAACGGGTTCGATCCGTTGGATGTATTTCCCTACGCAAATGTAGAGGGTTACTCACGAGAGACATAGGTAATTACATCCAGGAAGTTATTGCCATGCCTATGTGGTGGGTTACTCACGAAGGTGGATAGCTCACGTCCTCCTAATGATTGGGTTGTAACCACAACATGGAGTTTGGTGGGACACTAATGTACATGCAAGTGTGCGATATGTGATGGGGAAACGATCAAACCTTTTTGTTTACTTTCGTATTACCATTTTTATTGAACTAATGATTATTCGAAAATAAGACAATCCTAGTAATCATATCAAACAAAAGATTGGTTGACAAATCGAAGAAAAGGGTCATGGTTAAATAATGACTAAAGATCGAAAGAACTAGGAACCTAGCAAGACACGGCTAGTTATTGGCCTAACTCTATACTATCCCTAGTGCAGTTGCCAAGCTATTGCAACGTACCCTGGGTGGATCCTCATGGATCTATGGGTGCGTACGACTTAAAATATTTTCTTGACTTGAAAATATCTTCTTGAACGAGACTCTTTTTTTGTGATGTGATGAGAATGGGAATGTATGGATTCTTGATTTATGGTACAGTGAAGGGGACCATAAGACGAATCACTTATTTTATTGGTCTCAGATGACCATCACAAAATGGCCAACACTTGGAGTCACCATCGATCATTTGGGGCTAGGGATGATCGGATACCCATTGAAACCTATGTTTTGAGTTATGAAACTCAAAACATCAATCTCGTGGTCTACGTAATACCAAGATTCGTCATTTGGGTTCAGGAGTTGGTTACGCACGATGAGGTATGAACCTTTTCGTGACACCTAAAATCGATACCTTACTAGCTATGTCTTATCTAGGTTTTAAGTCTTTCAATCTTAACCTGTCATTATTTGATATAACTCTTTTTAATGCATGAATCTTATAAAAATACAAATCCAGGTTTTGATGAAAAAGATTTAATCTCATATACGCCCTGGAGAGATGGGGAATATAGAGATTTTCAATAAAA
>JBBYHK010017073.1:0-11052 GCA_038382065.1 Adansonia grandidieri | reverse complement strand
AATGATGGTCTAAAAATATCTCTACATC
Source organism: Adansonia grandidieri (assembly GCA_038382065.1). NCBI lineage: Eukaryota > Viridiplantae > Streptophyta > Magnoliopsida > Malvales > Malvaceae > Adansonia > Adansonia grandidieri. The sequence goes on along the minus strand of JBBYHK010017073.1, from coordinate 11,024 downwards.
GAGTAGATAAAAGTGGATTTTCGGTTATGGCATACCACTTCATGCTTTGAATATCAATACATTCCAAAATATCAACGGCAAATGAGGAGAGTTTGTTAGGTTTGATAGTGACACCATGAAGTACAACTCTTTTGTTAAAGGAAATAACCATATAATTAGAAATCAAGATGTCAAAATTGATGAATGTATAAATTTACAAGAAGGAAATGCAGTTCATCATATTATATTGATTAAGATGTAGCCCATTGTGAAGCCAAGGTAGTATAGTTGTTATAAGAAAGATAAAAAGTATTCAAGTTATGAGATTGAATCAAGTCTTAATCTAAGATGTAAAGTCAGCAGTAGTCCAAATGAAAAGCAAGAACACAACAAATAGAGAGGAACAAATTAAATTAAACAAGTGCATTATGGAAGAAAATTTGAATTTTGATACAATATATTGCATTTTATATTGATAGAACCAGTGAAATTTTAAATTTTAATGACACGGATGCCTTGTATTGATTCGTAAAGGGCTATGTATCGATACATACATGCAAAAATGTGAATTTTATGAATTTTAGGCACCTTTGGCTCGCTAAACACATTATCCTAGCTAAGAATGATGATGGTTGAACCATACTTTCCTGTTAGAGTTTGATGATGCCTTGAGATGCTTGAGTGAAGGCTCAGATAAAATTAGGTGTCTAAAAAAAATACAAAGTTTTTATTCTAATAAAAAAAACCCATGATGAAAAACAAATAAAAAGAGTAAAAAACCATCGACATGAATGGCGTTTAATTCCAAAGCATTTAATGCCAAAAAAATCTTGAACGACAATATTTGCCAAATTTTGAACGTTCAAGATTTGGCAAATCTCACAAACTTCAACATTTTTTTTGACAAACTATTAAATGTTGATGTAGAATTTCATCCAAAAAACTTCCCACCTTTGTATAATTTTGTTTCAATGAAAATGATGCCAGTAGCTTTATATTAGTTCCTTCTATCAACAACACGCCCTAGAAAGATCCTTCACAGATTAGGAATGAATATGCAACTTAAAAATATTGGTGCATCAAAAAATGATAAAATTCTTGACATAGAAATGTCTTTTTGACCTGGACTCTTCTTTCATACCTTAAAAGGGGGATCGTCGGATGAATCATTTGTCCAACTAGTCTTGGATGGCCACTATGAAATGGCCAACACTTGGAGTTGCCACTGATCATTTGGATGCCTTTTGAAATCGATATTTAGAGTTACAAAACTTGAGACAATAATTCCATGGTCTACGTGGTCTGAAGATTTAATGGTTGCATTTGGGAGTTGTTTACATGCAAGGAGGTATGAACCTCCTAATGGTGCTTGAAATCAGTACCCTTCTAGCCATGTCCTAATTTGGTTTTGGTTTCCTCGGTTTTGACTTGTCATTATTTGATATAATCTAATACATGAATTTTGTGTAAAATAATAAATCTAGGTTTAAAAAAAAAATTGAATCTCATATGTGCCCTATAGAGGCAGGGAACATAGAGATTTTTATTAAAAATACTTTTTAGATTTAATTTTGAAAATTCAATATTTCATGTCAAGCACTGGAAGGATACTAACATAAAACATTGCCTTCATGATTGTTTTGAAAACTATTTTGAAAATATAAATGCAAGGTAACCATCACACAGGAAACATGTTAGCAAAACAATAATATGAGATAATCGCATAAAATAAATTTCAAAAATAACAAAAGAGAAAGGGGAGAGGCGACCAACATGTGTCTCCTAATTGTCATTAGTTATCTAGAAATAACCAAGTTGACAATTTAAAGAAGCGTTTGGATCTATTGATTAATTGAAGCATAAAAACTGAGTTTAAGTTTTTCAAAAGTCTGGAGAGGTCAGGGGGAGAGAAAATTTGATTTTTTTTAACGAATTTTGAAAAGCAAGGTTGGAGTATCTCCTCGAAAAATAAGGTCAAGTATCCCTATAGATGAAAACTTTGATGATTTTTTGTGAGACAAGCTTAAAGGACTTGAATTGATAAAAATTCAGTAATTTCTTGACAAGGTGACCATTTTGGGAATTCTTGACAAAATAGGTGATTTTTTAGTTAAAAGAAATTGATAAAATAAAGGTAAGAAAACAAAGATTGATTCTGCATTGATCCAAGCCTAGAGGGTTTAACATATGTTTTTTAACTCGACAAGGTGGAACGGGATCACATAGAGGCATCCAAAAGCCTCGGAGTGAGATTGGAAGAAAAGCAACTAATCTTGACCGGTGTTGAAAATAGGGGATAACATCACATTGTCCCCCTTTTTTATTTTATTTTGGTCAAATTTGAAGGTTTCAAGGGTCGAGTGAGGTACCATTGGAAAAGCGACTCGATAAGGGTGAATGCAAAAATATTCTAAAAGTCCCAGAAAAATCTCTTTTTGAAGTTGGGTCTAATGTGGCACCAACAATACATGCAGGGGAAAGAGTGTAGTAAACTTTGAAAAATCATTCCTAACTCATACGAAATTGTTAAATCACAAATAATACATTTCTAGAAAGTGGATTTCATGAAAATTTTAGGAAAAATATTTTAAAATTTTAGATAAATTATTTGGTGGGCCTAAATAGCCCATACAGAATGCAAATCATTGATTCAAGGGTTCCAGACAGCCTTAATTTGAAAAATCATAGGTCCTTCATTTGGAATGATCTGAGGACAAACAAGATACCATTAGAAAGGTAATTTAATGCCTTTTTAGAAAAAAAATCATAAAATTCATGAAAATGGTTTAGGGTTTGAAAATAATTTTTTAAGTTATGACTATAGCATTATTAGGGTAAAAATAAGGGAGTTTTTCAGTTTTTCTTGGGTTTCTCTAGACTAAACTCAGGCCATTGACATCTAAATGTCTGTGGCAGAAAGGAAAAAGTGATTTAGGCTTCACGAGATCATTTACACAATTTTGAAGTTGTCTGGGATGATGAAACAGCCCATGGACGATGTCACAAACACAAGTACTCTAGGCAAAAGAGCAAAGCATAAACCAATTTGAATAATAAAAGAAGCATTTTGTTTTTGAAAACAGAACATTAGCCTCAATAACTCTTGAAACCAAACATGAAAAACTTGATTTTTTTCCCAAGATTGGAGGACTAATGAGTAAAAAACTATAAGTCCATGTTAATCCTCATTTATTGAGGTTAAAATGGCCTTAACTTAGGGGTTTTAGGAAAATAGGTTTTTTACAAGCAACAAACAAGCATAATGACAAGCATGTGAAGAACTAAATATGATGTTTATGACAAATAAACATAGAAAACATATTTAAGCAAACAAAGATGGCATTTTGGTATGAAAGAGATGACGAAATGCAAAGGAATTATCAAGAAAATGCATGGAGATACTAAGATATGTTTATGAAGACATGAAACATGGTATGAGTATTCAGGAAAATATTTTTCATGACATGAATATGTGTTGAAAATTTCAATGACCGCATAAAGTCATGATTTTTAGGTAGGAAAAATGCATGAACACGTTAAAATGTGCTTTTAAAGGCATAAAACATGATATGAGCATGAAGGAGAATGCTTTCATGACATGAACATAAGATGAAAATTTCATGACAGCATAAAAACATGATTTATAGACAAGAAAAAAGCATGAGCATACCAAGATAAGTTTATAGAGGCATAAAATATGATATGAACATAAAAGATGATGTCTCCATGACATGAACATGGGCTGAAAATTTCATGACAACATCAAGACATGATTTTCAAGTATGAATGTATAAAAAGGCATCAAGGAAAATGCATGAAACCTACAAGAGCTCATGGTTGCATAAAAGGGTCACTAGCATAGTGAAAATCATGAAAATGGGGACAAAATAAATAAACAACTAAGAAAATATACTAATAAGATCTCTAGTAGTTTTTCCTCCCAAAAGATGAAGCCTTTTTTTTTTCAAACAAAAATGCCACCTTTGAAGTTTTTTCTTACTTGCTATGAGTTAGCAAGCAGAAAAACAAGCAAAAGTGGCTTAAAATGGTGTTTTGGAAAGGTTTCCTTAAGGTGGCATGGTGAGCTATGCAAATGGAGAATTTTCAAGGTTCCTTATGTTTAAAGAAAGTGTTTAAAGCATGTGTGAATCCCCTTAAAGTCTATTGAGAATGTTCTATTATATGGCCATGTGAATAGTAAAGAAAAATGCAAAAAGTAAAGGTATTTTAGGGTTTTAGTGCATATACCTTAAATGTGGACAAGGTACTATGCTCAGCTGCATTCAAATTCATTAGCTTGCTTAACAAAAATAGTGGACAAAGGCCATTTTATGCAGTCGAGCCATGAGAAAGTCCAAGGATGCTTCTAACAAATTGAATTAAGTCATGAATATGTCCCTAGTAATGGCAATTTAGGCCTCAAAAATTGTAATTGATCCAATCACAAGCCCAATGCTAAGGCCTGACTTGAATTTGGATGATTTTTGGTGCCAAAAACATGGTCTAGTCGTGTTTTAATGTCACAATGAAAAATGGTGAAAACAGCACGTTCTGGGCATTTTTGCCTTGGGAGTATCGATACGAGGTTTCATGTATCAATAGCAGAAGCAATTTTTTGCTCCAAGTATCGATACAATGAAACTAACATCAAGGCCTAGAATAAATTTTGCTCTAAGTATTGATACAATAAAGCTAGTATGGATACCAACAACTTTTGCATCAATATTGATTAGCCAAAAATGGATTTTAAGTACTGTGAAGCACGGGATCGTTACAAAGGGCTTGTATATCGATACACAAGCACTTGTATCGATACATAGCCCTCCTGTATCAATACAACAAGTGAAATTTTGAATTTTTGGTGATGTGTAAGCATTGTATCAATACTTAAGGGCCATGTATCGATATCTCATGTATCGATATCTACTCATATAAATGTGGATTTTACACACCTTGGCCTCCAAACACCTCACCTTAGCTAGGCATAATGGACAATTGATCTCTGCTTATCTGAATGGACCTAGTGATGCCTCATATAGTGACATTCAATGCTTTTCTTTCATTTTTTTCAATATGGTCCTTAGGCATTTGAAACCTTTCCCAAAAAAAATTTCACCTAGCATCGAGTCACTTAGTAGTGCCTAGCAACATGGCACTCGATAGTCATCCTTATGTTTATTTTTATTAATTTATTCTATTACCTTTCAATTATGTCTCAAGATGCTAAAAATTGGCCTGGACAGATAAGGTGTCTACACCCTGTAATTTACTATATAATGCTGATGTGGAATGATTTAGAAGAAACTCTACACTTCACCTTTATATTAATTTAAAATGTAAAACTCATCCAGAAAACTTTCCATCTTCATAGAATTTTGTTTCAATAAAATGATGTCATCAGCTTCATATTAGTTCCCTCTAATTTAATATAAGTGCTGACGTGGATGCTCCAAGAAAAACTTCGCACTTCCTTTTTATATTAATATAAAATGTAAAATTCATCCAAAAAACTTTCCATCTTTATGGAATTTTGTTTCAATAAAAATGATGTTGTTAGCTTTGTATTAATACCCTCTAATTTACTATATAATGCTGACATGGAATGCTGTACACTTCCTCTTTATATTAATACAAAATTTCAACTAATTCAGTCTTATCTTTTATCTAAATAAACTCATTTTGTTCGAGGTAAAGTACACATGTGCAAGGGTAACATGGTTGTTTTATGCATTGCATCTCTTTATATTTGTACGATTTTCTATATAAATAATACTAATTTTTTTATTTCTTGTTATGTGCCATTTCAGGATTAATTCTTGAAATGTGGTTTTTTTTTTCGTGTCACCTATTGTTTTCAAGTGAAGATGTGGCAGTGAGTTCCCAACATAAAAGAATGGAACTCGCCTCTGAAAGGGCAAGTTCTTTTCTTGTTTTTTATATGTTGGGAACCATATTTCTGGCTCCTCCTCCCCTCCGTACATTTATTTTTTACATGTCAAGTTCTTTCCCCCTTGTTTATATGTTAGGAACCATGTTTTAAGTTCTTTCCCCTTGTTTTTACATGTAAAGCATGTTTTTTATAAAAGAATGATATCTAATAACCCATGCATTTGTCACATTTTTCAAGTTCTCTCATATTTACCATGCATTAGGCAACTCTTCTTTCATATCAGAATGAATTCGATACCCTATGGATTTGTCACATCTTTTAGGTTCTCTTACATTTACTATGCATTGTCAACTTTTTTTTTTCAGATCAGAAGGAATCTAATACCACATGCATTTGTCACATTTTTCAAGTTTTAAGAAATTTGCTATGCATTAGTTAACTTTTTTTCTTTCGTATCAGAAGGAATCGATAGCCTATGTATTTGTCACATCTTTCAAGTTCTCTTATGTTTATTATGCATTAGTCAACTATTTTTCTTTTGTATCAGAATGAATCTAATACCTCGTGCATTTGCCATATCTTTCAAGTTCTCTCACATTTATTATGCATTAGTCAACTTTCTTTCTTTCGTATCAGAAAGAATCTAATACGCCATGCATTTGTCATATTTTTCAAGTTCTAAAATATTTACATGCATTTGTCAACTTTTTCCTTTCATATAAAAATGAATCTGATACCCAATGCATTTGCCACATCTTCCAAGTTTCAAGAAATTTACTATGCATTAGTCAACTTTTTTTTCGTATCCGAAGGAATCGTACCCCATTCATTTGTTACAACTTTCAGGTTCTGTCACGTTTACTATGTATTAGTCAACTTTCTTCTATTGTATCATAATGAATTTGATACCTCATGCATTTGTCACATTTCAAGCATTTGTCACATCTTTCAGGTTCTCTCACATTTACTATACATTAGTCAACTTTTTTTTTTGTATTGAAGGAATCTAATATCCATGCATTTGTTACATCTTTCAGGTTTCAAGAAATTTACTATGTATTAATCTACTTTTTTCCTTTCGTATCAGAAGAAATCTGATACCTCATGCATTTGTCAAATCTTGAATGTTCTCTCACATTTACTATGCATTAGTCAACTTTTTTCCTTTCGTATCGGAAGGAATCTAATACCCTATGTATTTTTTACATCTTTTAAGTTCTCTCATGTTTACTATGCATGGGGTATTAAATTCATTCTAATACGAAAGAAAAAAAGTCGACTAATGCATAGTAAATTTTTTAAAACCTGAAAGATATGACAAATGCATAGGGTATCAAATTCCTTTTAATACAAAAGAAAAAAGTTAGACTAATGCGTAGTAAATTTCTTGGAACCTGAAAGATATGATAGATGCATGGGGTATCAGATTCCTTCTTTTTACTCAATTATAAATATGGCATTCATCATTTTCATTTCATTCACTTTCATTGTCATTTTTGTTTTCATTTTTATGAGATTTGTTTCTAGAGTTTATTAATAGTACTTCTTCATTCTAGGCTTTATTGTTTTCTACTGAACGTGAATAGTATCAATTTCTTGTTTGATACCTATTTGCATCTTCAGAGCAAGTTATATGTACTTATTTCTACTTTAATATGTTAAACTGTTGTAAAAAAATTTATATTGGATGTTTATATGTGATAATCTGGTTGGTATTTGATGAAAATAGTATTTGTTTAAGGTTAGTTAAATAACATGAGCAATAGATTTGTCACTCTTGTCTACTCTAATGGACAAATTTCGAACACTGTAGAGAGTGTTACCTTCCAAAGTGACCAAAAAAAAGCATTAGTGTTGAGGAAGACATCACAATAGAGGAACTGAAGGCTTTAATTAATCCAAAAATCAAAGCTGGGAATGGAAGAAGAGTATCAAAGATCAAGTATAGACTTCCTATTTCTATAGAGGAAAGATGTATCCAATAGGAGTTTCCTAGTTGAAGATGACAATAATGTGAGATGCATGTTTGATGCCTATCAACAAATTCCTAATGTCAGCATAATTAAGTTATATACTGAGCTAGACGATGTCAATGATGATGGTGGGACTTCAAATATCCATAACACATGCAATGTACTCACACAAATGTCATGGCTATTTGACAATCCCAAATGTCAACATTCTTTAGATGCATAGTTGTTTCCTTTTATTATTCATCTGTGCCACTAACAGTTCTTACCACCAAAGATGATGCACCACACACCTTCATGATGACAAAGTCTCCAAGTAGAGGTGTTGAAATGGAAAGTAAAAGATCAAGTTCATTTAATACTAATCCTAATCCTGATCAATCATCTAGACCCCATCGTGAATATATCGGTGACTTTGGCAAGCCAGAATATTATGCTAAATTTGATGATAGTGATGATAATAATGATTCTAACCTAGGTGTCACAGATGATTTCAACATTTATCGTTTGTTATCTACTATGGTGGTAGTGGTCCTCTTCATCAATTTAAGCCTGCATCCTATATGTGTACCCTCGATTTGGACACAATACACATGGCATAATTTCCAGAATATGCTTATACATTAGGTATGCCGTCAACCTAGAATCCATCTATTAGTGATCTCTGTATTGGGTTGCAATTTGCTACAAAAGAGGCAGTGTTTTTAGCTACCAAGCGCTATAACAACAAAAACTCAGTAGATTATAGAGTTGTCAAATCTATGCCAAACAAATATTATAGTAAGTGTATGTATGGCTTAGGGTGCAACAGGAGCATAAGGGCAACATTGCTGAAAAAGAAGCAAATATAAAAGATTAGAATATATAATAACCCTCATACTTGTACATCTAGATGAATTTCACAAGATCACCTGAAATTAGATTCTAACATGGTTTGTTCATGCATTTTATCTTTGGTCCAAGCAAATCCAACGATTTTTGTTTCAGTTTTGGTTGCAGAGATACAGAATAGGTATGGATACATGTTCTCCTATAAGAAAGCATGGATAGCAAAGCAGAACGTAATTGTTCAACTGTTTGGTAATTGCGATAAATCCTACAATGATCTGCCAAAGTGGTTAAGTGCAATGCAACATTTTGCTCTTAGCACAATAGTGGAATTACAAACCGTACCTGCATACCATGGTCAACTAGTGGTGCAAGGTAAGCCTATTTTCCATCAACTTTTTTGGATATTCAAGTCTTGTATTGAAGCATTTCCCTTTTACAAGCTTGTTCGGCAAATAAATGGTCAAGGAACATTTTTGCTAGCTATTGCACAAGATGGCAATTAAAACATTGTACCAATTGCCTTTGCAACTATGGACGGTAAGATAAAATAGGCATGATCATTTTTTTCGACAATTTGCCTAAAAATGTTGTTACATAGCCTAGCATCTGTTTGATTTTTTATCAACATGAATCCATCAAATCTATCATTAAAGACTGAGGTAGTGCATGAAAACCTTCACATGCATATTCTTGTATTGCATTTGACAAATTACAGATAATTTCATGAGGAGGTTTAACAATAAGGATTTGTGTCGACAAGTTGCTAACATAGGTATGTATTCGCATTTATGGTTATTTAATCTCTTACAACCCTCTTAATTTTCATTTTTATTAACAAGCTGTTAACAAGTCCATAAATTAACATAGAATTTTAATAGCGTACGAGTTGATTCGACCCCATTTTCAGTGGTACTATAAAAATTTTTATGCAAAAAAAACACAAAAGCGGCTAATTGGATTAATAGGATTCCAAGAGAGAAGTAGGCTTAATCATATAATGAGGGAAGACGCTATAGACATATGACAAGTAACCTAGCTGAATGGATAAATTCGGTGTTGAAGGGAATTCATCATCTTCTCATAACTACTTTAGTCCAAGCAACATATTTTAGGTTATGAGAACTATTTGTTAAGATGGGAAACAAACAGATAGCAATGATGGAGGCAGGCCTCACACACTGTGAAACAGTCAAAGATGCCATGCGAGAAATTCGAAAAAAAAAATTAACTCTCACCTTGTTCATAGATTTACGCGAACAAATCAATTTTTTCTAGTTGAAGAGTTAAATAACTACAAGAGAGAGTTGTGGTGTCAAACTATAAAGTTAATCTTAATAAGAGGTGGTGTGATTATGGAAAGATTTAAGCACAAAGATACCCCTATTCACATGTTGTTGTTGCTTATGCTCATATCTATATATATTGCATGCTATAAGTAGACAATGTTTATAGACTGAAGGCTATATCCAATGTCTATAGACATAAGTTTCAACCCATCAAGAATGAAGATTATTGGCCAGAATATGATATTACACAACTACGTCCTAATCCAATATGCAAAGAGATCTAAAAAATTGACCAAAATCAAGTTGTATTCATAATGAAATGGACCTTAAGAAGAGATGCCAATCAAAACGTTATGAATTATGCATAAATAAAAATCATAGTTGTAACAAATATCTTTACAAATCTAGTACTCGAGAGAGAGGTCACATTAATGATAATGCTACTAAACGATGTGTTAGTACAAAATTTAATACTTATATGTAAATCAGAGTTATTTAAATATTTATATTCAATTTTCAAATGTTGATATATTTAAATAACCATAATGAATGCAATATACTCTCATAACATATCCTAAACCCATAATGACTCTAAACCATCATATTAAAAGTTAAAATTCCATAATGTTTTTTTAAATATAAGTTTAAGATTACATTATATTTAACCATAATTAATAAAAATTAAAAAAGAGATAATCATAATATTGGCCTAAACAAATAATCCATCCTAACAAGATGTAAAATAAAAAATATATATAGAGAACTTGCCCCCTCATGGCAAGTTCCCTTCTTTTATGTAAGAAACTCGCCCACTAAAAAGGTGAGTTCTTATCTTCAGTTAAAAACTCACTCACTGTGTGAACGAGTTTTCAACATGAAAAAAAGAATATATTTCAAAAATTAATCTTAAAATGACACATAATAAGAAATAAAAAAATTAGGATTATTTATATAAAAAAGCCTATTTGTGCTCGATCTTGAAACGTAACTTTTCAGTATCCTAAAACTCTTCATCAGGAAATCTTCTAAATCTCTGTGCAGTTGTAATTCGTAAGTTTATTAATATTA
>JBBYHK010017062.1:0-11057 GCA_038382065.1 Adansonia grandidieri | reverse complement strand
TATATATATATATATATTTGATGGATTTTCTATTTTTTTTTGTGGTTTTATTTCTTATTGAAATAAGTGTAATCGACCAATGTTATAACAAAATGTCAAAATCAACATTAAAATTATTTTGACACTTTTATTTTTGTTAATTTAACATTTAACGATAAAGTGCTTAAAGACATACAAAATAAATACATAAATAAATAAATAAAAGTTTGATTTAAAAATTTGACATTAATAATGCAACAATCATAATCAAAATTGATTGGAATCTTGTATTTGTATCGATGATTGGAGTGATTTACATTAAAGTGACAATGTAATTAATTTTTTTTAAGAGTTTTGTTAACCGATATTTTAAAATTTTTTTAAAGATTATTTTATTAAAAGATATTATTTTTAATACATTAAAATTTATTAAATTAATTATTAATTATTATATTTAGTAAAAATATTACTATAAATAATAATTTTATTAGTCTTAACAAAAGCTCTTTAAAAATATTTTTTTATTAATATTAATTAACATTAAAGTCATAATGAGGGTTAAATATTTTGACCGTTTATTGAAAATGGACCAAATTGAAATCGACGGTAAAATTTTATTGACGCGTGGTTGATTTGACAATTATTGGGTTTACAAAGGACGAAGATCAAGTGGGATAACAATAATAGGGTAATCAATCACAAATCATGCGATTCTCAAAATAATTTTTTTTAATTTGGATAAATCATAAATTATTAAACGTTTAAATATATATATTCATATTTAAAATATTATTATATTTAATAATTATATTGTATTTATTTTTATAATATGAAAAAAATCATTGACTAATTATATTAAAATTTTAATAATTTTACTATGAGTGAATATGATAATTTCTCTATAATTAGACAGAAAGCTATCAACAACCCCAAAAATATTAGTTTACAAGGAAATTGGATATTTTAGATTGAAAATTTTGTCGATTAAAAAAAAAAAAAATCTTGTCTCCTGCAGTGGTAATAAATATATCAATAAATTATTATTGGAATAAAAAATAGAATAATTATATTTTTCAGAACTTAAGAATAATTAAGGAAGAAATTAGAATAGTCTGTGATTTTCTTTAGCCTGTCTTTTGGAAAGGTGTCTGAGGTCATTCATATTCATGATTCGATTCATACTCTTCGATTTCCTTGACTTTTGGTTCACCACCCTTGTCCTTAAAACATTCATACCTATCTATCTATCTATCTATCTCTATACATATATATATATATATATGAATATATGTATATTTAACTTATATATATATATATATATATTCGACCTTTATAATGATTTATTAAGTAATTTTTTAAGTTGGCTTTTGAAGCAAACCTAGAATGACACATTATTCAAACTAGATTTAATAATTTACGTGCAATTATATATTTTATAAATTTTAATTTATTAATAATTTAAATTATATAAATTTTAATATATTGATATTATTTTTATATTATATTATATTTTTATTATTTTTATTCATATAATAATATTATTTTTAATATCAATTTATTCAAACAAAATCATTTAACCTTAAACAAAGAAAAAAAAAAACAAAAATGAATTTTTTTTTTCCACAAGCTCTTGCCGGCTTTTAAGAGGGTTCTTCGGGATATTCTTTTATGGCTTTGGGAATACGAGAGAGATCAATACGTATTCGAATATAATATAAAATATAATATTTAATATATAAAAAAATTTAAAATAAATAAAAATATTTTTATCGAATATATATTTATCTTTAATATTTATTTAATTTGAATACTATAAAATAGAATATAAGATAAAAAATCATCATTTTTTTAAAATTAAGTTAATAAAAAGTTGATAGGGGGTGACGTATTATCTTATATTATTATAATAAATACGCATGACTTCAGCCACAGAACTTAAACGAACATGGGGATATGCCATGAGATTCTTATAGATTAAAATGATAATGTTAATGATTTAGACCATAAATAATTATTTTTTGGGTGGTGGAGAAAATTTGGACTAATAATTAAAGAAAAAAAAAAGTTGCATATGATTTAAAGATTAATTAATTAGACAAGTTGCAATGGCATTATATATATATATATATATATAGATAGTATAAGATAAAATAATTGTTATAAGATTTAGGCAAAATCAACATCAACATCAATGACTAATTGTTGGCTAAACGATGATTTAATTGTTTGTTGGAGAGTGACTCAAATATGACAGTCAACATGATGAAAGCAATTTCTTGGTCGGTTTTAATTTAATTCGAAACATAATTCAATTGATATATATAATTAATTAGTATTTAATAATTTTAAAATTTAAAATTTAAAATTTATAACTTATCTTTTATTCCAAAATTACGATCTCATTTGTTAAAAAAAAAAACAACCTCAACCACCAACATTCAGGATTCATCAACAACAACAAGATGATGCTCGTGATATCAAAATCTCAACCGTTTAATTATTTGCCAAATCATATATCGAGGTATTTATGGTCGAATGTTTAAGTCAGTTCAAAGGTTCGTATCATTATTTAAATAGCATTAAAAATTTAAAATTATTTTACATTAATATTTATTATTAAATTTAAATAAATATTTTTTATCTAAATAATAACTTGCGTTATGTCAGCTCAAATTATCAAATTTTTTGCTTAAGCTCTACTCAATACAGGACATGTGTGTTGCTCAACTGATGAACATGTCACTGTATTATATTATAAGATACATGCTTACCTAGTAAGCACTATTGAGCTGACAACTTATATTAATATCTCTTTCTGAGTACACGTTGGATACACTTAATTTTAATTATTATTATATTTAATTTTAAAATTAAAAACTTTTAAAAATATTTATCCAGATTCTCTAAATTTTATATTTAACTAATTTTATCTATTCACATAATTTTTAAAAATATATTATATTTTAATTACAAACAAAATATTTTCTATTAAATCTTAAATTTTATAAAAAAAATTGAATAGAATGTGTAGAGGTATTCTTGGAGGGAGGCGAAAGGAAGGGCAGAAACAAGACCTGCGGCACAAAGAAGGGTCAGAAATGTGCCAAAGTCAAGACTCCGAAGCATTTTCCGATGATTAAATCAATTTTTGGGCTGGGTTCTTATTGAACCTTTTATAGGTGTTATTGGGGGTCATATTGTCAGGTGATTTTACTGAAATGCAGCTAGCATGGGACTAGCTGTCTAGCTACCACGTCTTTTAATCAAATTTGTCAGTGGAATGTCAGTGGCTACTCAAAAGGAAGCGTCCAATTTAAGATAAGGCTGTCGTCAAGTGGTCATATCAATATTTATATGTGTTTTGACGGTCAAGACTTGGTCGCCTCAATGGGCATAGTAGTGTTTGGATGACGGTACCGAATGCTAGAATATATAACAAAATAAGTTTTCTTTTTTTTTATATATATTTGAAATGACTGAATTTGGAAACAAAGTAAATGTATACAAATCCATCCCTTTTTTAAACTTTTCTCTTATCAAACAAAAGAAAAAAGAGAAAAATTTTCCTTCCACTTTTTTTATTTCTTTCCTTTTTTGCCCCCTCTTACCAAACACAATATCAACGATGTGTAGTAGAAATAATTTGATGATAAACTTCAGAATTGTGTGGCGTATAGGAAGTACCGTTAGAAGTTTGACATTAATATTAATCTTTATCCTAATTACAAAAAAAAAGAAAATGATTGACATTGAAACAGTGTAAAGTTCGTGATATTGAATGAAAAAAAAATTGATTGAATAATAATTTAAGTTTTGTTAGGTTCAGTGATATTAGTACCATATTAGTATTGATCATATTCATCAGTATGTATTAATTTTAACTTATAATGGTACTGACGATATTTAGTTTCATTTTGGTCTTGATTTAGGTCTGTACCGACTGTATCGATAGGTACGAGCCTATTTCAGTCGTACCAGCCAAAAATAGCTATGCTAGTCAATACCTAACATAAGTTGTAAAAGAAGTTAAACTGGTATTGATCTTAGATTTGATGAATATTATACATAATTACTTATAAATTTAATGAATATTAGACATAATTATTCGTAAATTTAATGCTCATTAAAAATTTTCAATATGACTACTTGACTGATGTTGATCTTTTTATATTTGATAAAGTTTTTTTAGAATATTATATATAATTGATGAATATTTGATATATAAAATTTATTTAATTTCATTTATTTCATATTTGAAAATATTTTTCATGTATATAAATTAAAAATATTCAAACTTTTATAAATTCAAAATGGTATATCAAAACACACTGATATTAATATGTACCTATATTAAAACAAAAATAATATACTCATCGGTACGGTACAAACTACCTTAGTTGGGTAGCTAAGCTCCAAAGAAATCCAAATTTTATGATCAATCAAAACCAATTGAAGCCTTTAATGCAATACAAAAAATAATTAAAACAAAATAAAAATACATAATTTGAAAAAAATAATATAAATTCGATATGAACATATGAACGTATTAAATTTTATTTAATATAAATTATTAATTTAATAAATTTATGTTGAAAAATATATTAAATTTATATAAATTTATAACACTTTAAATATAATTATAATATATAAAAATAGACGAAAATAAAAGATTGTTGCCTCTTAAATGGTCCTAAATCCTACCTGGTTTTCATGCGGCGACAATGTTTCAGTTGCATAACAGCCAAGATGATGACAAGGATACAGACAGGGAGATGTTTTTATATACAACGAAGTTATTAATTAAGGTATAAATGAAACACATTGACTTCAAATTATTTAAATTTAATTCGATTATTATTAAGCAGATTTTAAATAAATTGAGTTATCGAATAAGTTGAATTTTAGTAATTTGAGTTATTAAAAGAATTGAATTTAAATATTTTAATATTAGACTCGAGTGCCTTGTGAATCTAATTAATTATTTTTTTATTTTTTATTTTTAATATATATTTTTATTCGAGGTCAATGTAATTAACTATATTTATAAAATTACAAGTCTAGGTTTACAATTATAATAAAATTTAATATTTATATAAAAATTATTAAATTAAATTAATAAATCAATCAACATAAAGAACTTGATAATTCAATATAAAATTAAATTTTTAATTATTATCTCCATAAACTCCCAAAAGTCTTTGAGTGAACATTGTCAACTTTTTGTCTTGATTTCCTTGCAATGTTTTAGCTTTTTTTTTTTATTATTATTAAAAGAAAAAAGAGGGAAAAGACAAATTCAATCAACTAACTGATTGTATTCCAATTTAAATCTTCAATTATTAAGATTTAATTCAAGTTAAAATGAAAAGTCACAACTTGTGAAATAAAACCACTTGCAAGACTACTATTTCAAAAATTAATTTATATTGGTATAAAATTTATTAGTTTTATATATTTTTATAATTTTACATTATTTTTTATGACTTAATTTTGTTTAAAATATTATATACTTATATAAATTTTGACTCTTTCTTTCGTATCATGTTATTTTTTGTACTGCATCGTGTTTTAATTATTTTTAAGTCATGTAATTAGATTGTGCCTAAAATTACAAAATCGGTTGAAGATGATCAGGCTCAAAATTCTTAAATCGTGGAGGTGCTGGTGGTCCTTATGGATGGCAACGGGTTAAGGTGGATGGAGTTTTGCCTGTCCTACCAACTCTACTTTCGAAGATCTACACCCGATACTCATCTTGACCCAAACTGAACTTTGATTCTAGTACTTGAACCCGACTCCTTAACCCCAAATGATGAACAGCATATTTTTGTTTAATCTGAACCAGAGAGAATAAAAAAAATTAAAAATTTTTTAAAAAATTGGACCACCAGTCACTGTTCATGTTATATATATATTAATATCAAAATCTCAACCGTTTAATTATTTGCCAAATCATATATCGAGGTATTTATGGTCGAATGTTTAAGTCAGTTCAAAGGTTCGTATCATTATTTAAATAGCATTAAAAATTTAAAATTATTTTACATTAATATTTATTATTAAATTTAAATAAATATATTTTTTATCTAAATAATAACTTGCATTATGTCAGCTTGAATTATCAAATTTTTTGCTTAAGCTCTACTCAATACAGGACATGTGTGTTGCTCAACTAATGAACATGTCACTGTATTATATTATAAGATACATGCTTACCTAGTAAGCACTATTGTGATGACAACTTATATTAATATCTCTTTCTGAGTACACGTTGGATATACTTAATTTTAATTATTATTATATTTAATTTTAAAATTAAAAACTTTTAAAAATATTTATCCAGATTCTTTAAATTTTATATTTAACTAATTTATCTATTCACATGATTTTTAAAAATATATTATATTTTAATTATAAACAAAATATTTTCTATTAAATCTTAAATTTTATAAAAAAAAATTGAATAGAATGTGTAGAGGTATTCTCTGAGTGAGGCCAAAAGGGAGGGCAGAAACAAAACCTGCAGCACAAAGAAGGGTCAGAAATGTGCCCAAATTAGGACTCCGGAGTACTTTTCGATGATTAAACCAGTTTTTAGGCTGAGTTCTTATTGACCTTTTTATAGGTGTCATTAGGGGACAAATTGTCAAGTAATGTTACTGAAACACGGCTAGCACGGGCTAGCTGTCGGGCTACTATGTTTTTCAATTGAATTTATCAGTGGAATGTCAGTGGCTACTCAAAAGGAAGCGTCCAATTTAAGATCAAGCTATTGTCAAATGGTCATATTAATAGTTATCTGTGTTTTGGTGATCAAAACTTGGTCGCCTCAATGGGCATAGTAGTGTTTGGACTACAGTACGCATGATCAATCAGCATGCCGAATGCCAAAGTATATAACAAAATGAGTATTTTTTTTTCTTATTTAAAATGACTGAATTTGGAAACAAAGTAAATGTATACAAATCCATCCCTTTTTTTAAACTTTTCTCTTATCAAACAAAAGTAAAAAAAGAATAATTTTCCTTCCACTTTTTTTTTTTATTTCTTTCCTTTTTTCCTCCTCTTACCAAACACAATATCAATGATCTGTAATAGAAATAATTTGATAATAAACTTCGGAATTGTGTGGCCTATAGGAAGTACCGTTAGAAGTTTGACATTAATATTAATCTTTATCCTAATTACAAAAAAAAAAAAAAAATGATTGACATTGAAATAGTGAAAAAGTTTGTGATATTGAAAGAAAAAAATTGATTGAATAATAATTTAAGTTTTGTTGGGTACAGTGTTATTAGTACCGTATCAATATTGATCGTACTGATCAATATATATTAATTTTAACTTATAATGGTACTAGCAATATTTGATTTCGTTTTAATTTTGGTTTAAGTTTGCACCGACCATATCGATAGATACCAATCTGTTTTAGTCGTATTGGCCAAAAATAACTGTACTAATCAATTCCTATCATGAGCTTGTAAAAGAAGTTAAACTAGTATTGATCTTAGATTTGATGAATATTATATATAATTACTCATAAATTTGATGAATATTAGACATAATGATTTGTAAATTTAACGATCATTAAAAAATTTCAATCTAACTACTTGACTGATATTGATCTTCTTATATTTGATGAATTTTTTTAGAACATTATATATAATTGATGAATATTTCATATATAAAATTTATTTAATCTCATTTATTTCATATTTAAAAATATTTTTCATATATATAAATTAAAAATATTTAAACTCCAATAAACTCGAAATGGTATACCAAAATACACCGATATTGATATGTATAAGTACCAAACTAAAAATAATACACCCATCGATACGATACTGGGTAGCTAAGCTCCACAGAAATCCAAATTTTACGATCGATCAAAACCAATTGAACCCTTAATGCAATACAAAAAATAATTAAAACAAGATAAAATATGTAATATGAAAAAAAAGTAATATAAATTAAATATGAACATATGAAAGTATTAAATTTTATTTAATATAAATTATTAATTTAATAAATTTATGTTAAAAAATATATTAAATTTATATAAATTTATAACACTTTAAATATAATTATAATATATAAAAATAGATGAAAATAAAAGATTGTTGCCTTTAAATGGTCCCAAATCCTACCTGGTTTTCATGCGGCGACATGTTTCAGTTGCATAACAGCCACGATGATGACAAGGATACAGACAGGGAGATGTTTTTATATACAACAAAGTTATTAATTAAGGTATCAATGAAACACATTGACTCCAAATTATTCAAATTTAATTCTATTATTATTAAGTAGATTTCAAATAAATTGAGTTATCAAATAAGTTGAATTTTAGTAATTTGAATTATTGAAAGAATTGAATTTAAATATTTAATATTAGGCTCGAGTGAGTTGTGAATTTAATTAATTATTTTTTTAATTTTTAATTTTTAATATATATTTTTATTATTTTTAATTAAGAATAACGATTTTTAATTCGAGGTCAATGTAATTAACTATATTTATAAAATTACAAGTATAGGTTTACAATTATAATAAAATTTAATATTTATATAAAAATTATTAAATTAAATTAATAAATCAATCAACATAAAGAACTTGATAATTCAATATAAAATTAAATTTTTAATTATTATCTCCATAAACTCCCAAAAGTCTTTGAGTGAACATTGTCAACTTTTTGTCTTGATTTCCTTGCAATGTTTTACCTTTTTTTTTATTATTATTATTAAAAAAAAAAAAGAGGAAAAAGACAAATTCAATCAACTAACTGATTTTATTCCAATTTAAATCTTCAAATATTAAGATTTAATTCAAGTTAAAATAAGAAGTCAAGACTTGCGAAATAAAACCACTTGCAAGACTACCTATTTCGAGAAATTAATTTATATTGGTATAAAATTTATTAGTTTTATATGTTTTTATAATTTTATATTATTTTTTATGTCTTAATCATGTTTAAAATATTATACACTTATAAAAATTTTGATTCTTTCTTTCATATCATATTATTTTTTATACTGTATCGTATTTTAATTATTTTTAAGTCATGTAATCGTATTGTGCTTAAAATTATAAAATCGGTTAAAGATGATCAGGCTCAAAATTCTTAAATTGTGAAGGTGCTGGTGGTCCCTATGGATGGCAACGGATCGATTTGGACGGAGTTTTGCCTGTCCTACCTCTAACTCTACTTTCGACGATCTACACCCAATACTCATCTTGACCCAAACTGAACTTCGATTCCAGTACTTGAACCCAACTCCTTAACCCCAAATAATGAATAGCATATTTTTGTTTAATCTGAACTAGAGAGATTAAAAAAAATTAAAAAATTTTAAAAAATGCGACCACCAGACACTGTTCATGTTTTATATATATATATATATATATTAATTTTTAAAATTCTTTCCACTAATATTTTTTCGTGAATTGATTTAATCCAATTGGTTCAATTTTACGGGTCTTTGTCAATTAATTTTCAATCAATTTATCTTCATGTCTTCATTTAGGTTTGTTTTTTTTTCAATTATATTCCTTTTTTTTTTATTTTCCCCATATAAATTTCTCATGAACCCTATAAATTAGAGATTAGACAAAAAAAAGTAATGATAATGAAATACGAATAAGAATCAACTTACACTGATATAAAAATAATTTTATATATTTTGTATATTTTTATATTCTAATAATATTTTAATAAAATTGATCGTTGAATTTAAAAATATAATCATATTCATTATGCATGTAAATTTTTAAATCAATTTGATATTTTGATTATGTTGATCTAGAATATTACTTTATATGTATTTGACAATTGAAATTTTTTATTACTCAATAAATAGTTAGATATTTCAACATGTTCACGAGCATGATCCACATGAAATATAATAAAAAAATTAAATGAATATAAATCGTATAAAAAATTATAAAATATATGAAACTAAATATAATATATTAATATACATAAATAGATCCCTCAAATGAAATAATATGTGATATCTTCGACCATGCATTCATGATCACAATATATATACATATATATGAGGAAGGAGTCACTTAAATTAGTGTAAAACTAAAAAGTTTTTCAATTCTTTTTAGTCATTATGGCATTCATCTAACGGTTAAGTGAAAATTTAAAATAAGTGAAAAATTATTCGGCTAGAAAAAAGTGTAACACTTTTTAGTTTTACACTAATATAAGTAAATCTCCTATACATATATATAAATATATATATATCGTGGAGAAATGAACAAGCTTTATGAAACATTACCTCAAATTTTGTAAGAATTCGTATATATTATTAAAACTTAAGGTATTTTTTTGGTGGAAACTTAAGTGTCCAAAAGTTCACGGGACTCCGATTAATCCGGTTTAAAACTTAAAATATTTTTTGAAAAAATTATAGAATGGCCTCCAACATTTTTTAATATATATATATTTTTTTGAAAATAAAAATGTAAAAATAATTATGAATTGATTTCCAATTAGATTGATACCACTAGTTCCAATATATGCACATAAAATGTCATACAAAGTGATCATATCCAAATAAAAGATCTAGGGAGAGTTCCATTATGAATTAGCTTTACCATATTCCGTTAAATGAATGTGCATTTGGATGGCCCATGAAAAGGGATTTAATTGCGTCACCTTACGTTTTATGATTGGAATATTAAATTTTATTTAAAAAAGTATAAAATGTGAGTCTATAATAATGTATTTTAAAATTTTTTTGTCATTATTTAATTTTGAATACGATATAAACATGATGCATTTAACAAATACAAAAAACAGTTAAATAAATATGACATTGCACTTTTAAACAAGATTAACATAATATATTTGTTATCCATATCATATTTATATTTAAATGTTTAATATATTTAATATTTAATATTTAATATTTTATTTATATTTAAATAAATAATACAAAATATATAAAATATAATATATAAATTACGAGATCCATTATTTATTTCGATAGATAGATAGATAGCCTTGCAGCCTTATAAAAGTCGTACCCTTGGAATGAGTAACGAGGGCCTAACAAAGTTGG